>JAQJVL010003151.1:0-68231 GCA_035578905.1 Stictocephala bisonia | reverse complement strand
GACTAATTATGATTGATGCTGATGGTTCCATGGTGGAGAGAGAATGAAGCGAACACCAGCGGGCTCACGGAAGCTATCATAAACCACAGCGTATCTTTACCGCATTCCTGATAAGATAAATGTAAGCACTTTGTGTTAGTACATGGTGCGCACGCTAGGTTAGTAGTTACAAGCTTTGCCACCAGGTGCACGTTTGTACAGAGTAAAATCGACATTTGTTATTTTTTAATTGTGTATGTTTTAAGTCATTTAGTTATGTTGTTAGTAAAAAACAACCTTGTGTCCGAGTGGTTCCGCATCCGACTCCTAACCGCACTTTGAAACTTTACCTCGACTGTAATAATTTGTACGGGACAAGTATGTCAGATAGACTCCCAGAGTTGGGTACGCTAACCACTGGACCACGGGGGGTTGATAGCTTTTTGTCTAATTTGTTTAATATATATATTTATGTCTTGGAAATTGCTGCTAGGAGTGCTGTTGACGCGTCTGCCGACACATCTGGACCCTGCGCATGCGTCACCCACGCACAGCTGATGCCACCAGGTCCGCTCCGATCGACATTGCCGCTAGGTGCGCTGCGATCACGTCAGCCATATTGCATTTGTTATAGTGTATATATGATTAGAGTAACAACGCGCATGCGCGCCCGACCAGCAGCCGACGCGTATATCGTAGGCTAAGAGCGTACGAAGGTAGCCGACGGTAATAATCGAAGTTTAAAAGTGTATTTATTATAGTGTAAAGACCGCCATCTTTTTACATTTTATATAGTATAACGAGGGAAAGGTTAGGAGTGTATTTTATATAGTATAACAAGGTTAACAGTGAATTTTATACAGTATAACATGGAAAAAGTTAGGTTAAGACTGAATTTTATATAGTATAACAAGGCTAACAGTGAATTTTATATAGTATAACACGAAAAAAGTTAGTGTATTTTATATAGTATAACAAGGTAAACATTGAATTTTATATAGTATAACACGGAAAAAGTTAGGTTAAGAGTGTATTTTATATAGTATGATGTGGGAATTTGGAGGGAAATTTAGGAATCTGGAGGGAAATTTTTGGGAGGGAGGGGGGAGGTTGGTACCACTGCGCCGCCATCTTGGACAAGTCACGTGACCGCTCTCGACCAATCAGAGGCCAGAAAAGTGAGTCTCAAACTGTCCCCTTTTGTCTACTACCATGGAAAATTATCTGTTCAGGCACTTTTCATATAGAATTCGTGATTTTAAATTTCTACAAAACTGTAACAATATTAACATATATAAACTTGACAACAGGTAACAGGAATGTGTGTCAGTATAACTCAAACGTCACCACTAGTAACAAGGCCATCACTAAATTTATTACCCAGCATTAATTCCTGCTTTTGTCACCTCATTTATTTTTGAGATAGTGAACGTATCTTTTGCAGCGTTAGTCAAGCCTGAAGGTCATGGCATATTACTACTTGCACATATACTAACTCTCAATTGTTTTTCTTTTGTTCCATCTTTAGTTTACGTAATCTATGTTACTTTCTAGATAACTGTTACTCTAGGAATCTAAATGTTTTATAATAAATACCATGAAAGATTTCTTATACGATAATGCGAGAAAAACTGGTTATGTTATTTTCCTAACCTTGAGCTCATAACGGATACTTTTTATGTTTTTAAATCGATTACCAATATTTGGTCATGTACATCAATTACGACACTCCGGACTCTGTTATGTTAGGGTGAACATCTATCTTGAAAACGGACGCTGTAAAGGGTTTGAAAAGTCGGCAATTGATGTAAGTATATTGCATGAGACAAATTTACATGGAAGACAAATAATTCGTATGTAAAACAATCGTTACTGCCCTTGGTAGGAAATGCAATTTTAGACCTATAGATTTAATAAAAGATTTTTGAAAATTTACTGATTCTGTTCAACAGTCTGTTAAAATATGAGGTATAAAACGAATTTCAAAAAGATTGCACTAAACAAACGCCTATTTTCAAAAACAAAACAACAAAAAAACGGGGCTAAAATTTTCGTAGCCTAGAGATTGATTTTATAAATTTGCAACCTCCCCTGTGATTACTTACGTACCGTCCCATAACTTGGCCTTTAATTTTACGAATGTGTAGAAACCACTTCATGATGCGATATCGCAAGAGGTGCGTACACCTATAGAAATCACCTCTCGGGATATATATAATTTTCACGACGAAATGAATTATCAAATTTTCTAATTCAACAAACTTAATGTGGCAATATTTTTTATTAAGTGAATGTCTTAAACACATCTTATTTGTTAAGGAAAACAATACCAAAATGCATAAAAACAGCATATATTAAAACAAGTTATAAATACAATAAAGTATACGTAATATTGCAAACCGCGAAATATACTATTTTTTAAATCATTGATTATACAATCTGGCGTGTTTTATAAATATGAGTGCACACTGAGTAGTGAAGTTGGTGTTAAAATCGATCGTTTAATTAACTAGATTTATGGTTATTCAAAATTAAATTGAATTTAAATAAATAATTTCAATGACGTTATTATCGTTACCTACACTAACATAAGAAGTTGTCACCTTCATACATTATTTATCCTGGCAGTAAATTCTAGACAATTTAAGCTTTTAAGGATCAGTCACATCTACTCACTAAAATCCATTTACTGTATCCTCCGACCGGACTTCAGAGCGCTCCTACAGCACAAGCTGGAACTACGTGGAGGTACTACGACCAACGGCGTGACGATATTAGCATGGTTTCCACGTTTGAATGCACCTGCTAGTATGAATGCGTTCATTTATTTGTAAATAAGCATTTCATGACCACGGATTTTCTTCTTTGTTATAATATCTTATAAGCTTTTGTTCCTTATTGTTTGTTCATGTTGTAATAGATTTCTAGACGAATGTTCTCTTAACAACCCTGCACGTCAGAGTTTCATTCAAACTCCACTAGGTGCGCTCATTTCATGTCGGGAGGTTCATTAAATCGAGTATAATGTGCTTTAGAACTACCTGACATTTTGACAGGAAGCTGTTTGACATTCGAATGCTGATGACAGTGTTGGGGGACACGTCGCTATGTCCCCCCTTACCAAGTCACTTCCCCAAACTCATTTAACCTTCAAACCCGACAGCTCATTTACTACGTGTTCCACAACACTCAGAGTATCATTAGTCAAAATGTTACATACATGTATTTCATATCTAATTTTAATCTAGTTGGCATCATATACTGAATAAATCATACTCAATGTTACAAAAAGTAGAATTCCTTTGTTTACAATAGTTTGACATATAGATCGCGTTGTTGTTTATATTGAAAGTACGTCAGAAATTTGTTTAAACCATACTGATTATATGGTTTTAAATAATTGAACTCTTGCTACAAGAAAAATATAAAAATACAAATTTGCATTTTTTAATTTTTTAAGTTTTGCATTTTTAAAGTTTTAAAATTTAAAGTTTTTTAAAATTTTAAAAAGTGTTGCATAAAATTTAACCAACCCAATAATATTTATATACAAATAAATACTCACAATATTATTAACAAAAGTAGATAGATATTTGACAGTTTATACGTATTAAGTTTATATTGGAGTTCGGTTTTCATATTATGACCCCTTAGTGAATACCTCTGGTTTGCGGATGGTAAACGGGCTTTACGGATATGGATTATTTAAGTAATATTTCTATTTTTACTTATATTTTAATACATTTCTGTTATATGACGTTTGCTCACTTTTTATGTTTATTAAAACGAAACTAATAATATTTTATCAGTCAAATTTTTTTTGCTTTTAACATTTGATTGTCAGTTGATTCCGATTTTTTTCAATAAAAATGCCAATTGAATGGCATTCAATTCAATAAATGGCAATTTTTGCAAATCAGTACAATATTAACATCTAATATTGTAAAGAAAATTTTCTTTTCTTCATGTAAAGTAGTGACATGACTTGTTACGTTGGTTTTAGTTGTTTATGTCACATGATTCTTATATCTTATGACATGGTTCATAAATAACAATATCATAGATAATTTGTAATTGACTGTAATTGATATTCTTTAATTAATAAAATGGCTCATGCTCACACTATATAAGCAATGTTGATTCATACGTGTCCAAAACAATCTTGAGGCCCAAACATACAAGATTGGGAAATTGTCCAAAGTAGTGATGTGAGTTTTAGTCACGCAGTCAAGAATTACTGCTTATGTTAGTTTCTGCATCCTAAGAAACCTGCCATTATCGTTGTCGAAAAATCAAGAATATAAGGCCTGCTCGCAATGGTAACACATCTTATCATTTAGTTATTTTCATGTTGAAATAAAAATTACATAACAATTACTATCATTGAGTTAAAGTGTTTAGGCTCAACCGTTTGAAATCTATCTTTTATAAAATTAGTGGTCTTAAAACCCCATAAATGTTAAGATGAGGTCTTCTAAACATATGGGGTTTCTGGACTCCCCATGAATTACGTACATACATCACACTTCTTCCTCTTGATGGTGTTCTCACACAGCTTAAGTGGTCACTTCCCAGTCACTCTCAGGCCATCCATCTCGACACCCAGACCCATTAAACAGCCATCTTGGTTAATATACCGCTTCATGCCTTATGGCTCTTTACAGCCCACCCCCCTCCTCATGCAATCCACATGTGGTCGCCACAGCCGCAAAGGAAAAAAATCCTCTTCGCAATTGCGTACTGGACTTGACTTATTGCCATCAATGTTGGTGCACATTCTGCTTTATAAATTGCGTTTTTTAGAATGAATTATTTGCTATATAATAAATTAATGATATATGAATCTTATAGAATTAGGAGGTACCTACCGTTAAAAACAAAAAATGTTATTTATTAACAATAATCATTATTTGTTAGATTTTCATTTCAAAAATTGATCAAGCAACGGTTAATAAATGTAACATTACATCACAACCTTTATTAGTTTTCCCTCTCAACTCTCACTTCAGTGTAACCCACCCTTCTACCGACAGATAAAACTAATAACTCCCCACCCACCCCACCGAACTTAAGTAAAAGTGACTTAAAATCGTGGAATCTGAATTAAAGCAACAGATTTATGGAAGTAAAATAATGTCATTAGATAGTATTCCCTTTAGACTCCACTTTGCTATTTTAATTTAATTTAACAATATTTTATTGCGCTTTAACAGTTTTTAACAATTTAATTTCTGGAACTAAATAGTTCATTTATTATCATACTACCCACCCACCCATACATGTACAGTAGTCTTTAATATCATTTATGGAACTGAAAAGTCGGTCAGATTCCGTAATATGCCCCCCAAACACAATTGGGTTAGGTAAGGTTAGGTAATGTTAGGGTGGGTAGGGAGGTTAGGTTAGGTTAGATTACGTTAGGTTAGGTTACATGATTACAGCTGTATAACATAGTTTCTATTTGGGGAGCATACAATGGAATCTGAACGAAAGGTCATTTCCAACTTTTATTCACGTAAATCTAATCGTTCCGTTGTACTCTGAAAAACGCTCCATGTTTATTGTTCTTTAAATTATGGTATTTTAGAGGGTAAATCGGAACAATCAGTAGATTGGTTAGCACAGGTGGCGCACTGCTGTAACCCAGCTACTTGGGGACAAAGTGTCTGGGAGATTGTTCGCGACAAGATCCATACTCGGTCCTCTTAATACCAACACGGCGTCCACTCAATGGTTGCCATCTACATGGTCACTACTAGAGAAGTTTGGGATGTCCATGTTGGATGGTAGTCAAGTTTCAGGTGTTGTCTAGGGAAGAGAACTGAGTGTTAGACTTGTCAGTTAACTGAAAATCAGACCAACACTACGTGGTTCGGATTCCACGTAAAGCTGTAGATCCCATAGTTGCCCTGGCTATTGGGCTATCAATAATAATTCTTCCTGAGTTAAGTTGAACTCAGATATTAACAATGACTACTCTCGTTCATTTACACTCATTCACCCCTCATGTTCGCCCATATCTTTACGATCGGCGTCTTAGAAATTAATAATAATAATGAAAAGTTTCGTAGAGGACGTACGTACTCACAATCAATAGTCCTGGACAATTTATACAGAACCACCGGTGCCCCATGGTGCAATTCACTAAATTTACTGCCTTAGTTGACTCCTGGGGTTTTTAGTGTTAGAATATTTTTACGTTTCTTATACTACAGTCACAAAAAAGACAAGCCTTTATTTACCCTTCATAAAAACAGTTTAAGGACAGTCGAAGCATTAGACCATGACTGATATTGTGAATGTGTTCCTTTCTTCTCTGTGGTGAAGGTTGGATTTCTGTTGTTAGCGATGACTTCATAACGAGCGGTGTCTTCTTCTACAAACAGATACGACAGCTGTCTGTTTTTCCCCCGCCATTACGTTTCTTTAACCCGTTTTTTATAAGATCTATTAATAACGAAGATGGTATAAGCGGGTCGTTTTTTAGAGTTGCGCCTACCTGTCACTTTGTAATATATAGATTAGTTTGTCTATAAGCTTAGCTAAGAGCCACTAAGATACCCTGATATTTTTTTTATCCCAAGGGGCTTTACTTTCTAAAAAAAAGATATCTCCAGCTTTTTTCTAATTTGTTGGCTGGCTTCTCAATTATTTAGATCTGTTTTAAATAGTTTTACTATTTTTCATAAATTGTTTATTAGGTTAAAACATAGAGTTCAAGTGATTTATTATTTATGATTTTACTCTTTTTTATCATTTTAATTTATTACGATTATATCATAAAAGGAATTTAAAGGGTATCTAAAGTTCAGGGCACTTATGGTATTCATAGTTCAATAGTCAAAGTGGGTTTGATTGTTTATGATTGTGAAACAAACGAGATTCAAAGTCCACCGCTGTTTGATGGAATTACAACAATAGATTAAGGTTTCTTAACGTCTCGTAGAAAATTTTTATCAAAGTGCAACATAATAAAATAACTGTTTACTATTTTAATTAATAACCTTGTGTATTTTTTCGTAAGTTCAATTGGGAGAGCCAGTGGCCAAACGGTCTAAGGGAGGCAACAGGACTTACTAAAGTAGAGTGAGTAGAGAGCCTTTTGGAGAGTGCTCGGGTTTTAACCCAGGCCTGGACTGGAATTATTTATCGATAACATTCATGTATACCGTACTGTTAAATAAACTCACCACACAAATCAATTTTCTATGTGGAATGATCAGAGCAAGGTTAACAAAAGATCGTATCTGCTTAAAAATAAGTAAATACAAATAAAACAGACTTCACACTAAAATATAAAAGAAATGCAAAATTGTTTAACATTGCAGTGATCGTAAAAAGGTCCATTTATAGAGAGTGAAGCATTTTCTAAAGATTGTTACAGCGGCAATTTATTAAGAAACGGAACCATGAGAAATTATACGAATACACCTCGATGTACTGCACTTTAATGATTTAGGCCTCCACTCAGCCTACAGTTCCCTGTAATGATGCACTGTTTAGTCTGCAATCTAAAGCAGGCTAATATTACTATGCCTAGATTACTATTTAATGATGTACATCCTGGCCTAGCTCTGTCATTTAATAATCAATTCCACTTGTAGGTCTACTGCAATGTAATAATGATTTTGTTTAGTGAATTCATTGTGAAGTTCTGATTGAACTGTCAGTTTGATGATGCATGCCTACTCGGCTGCTCACTGACCATTAAACTTGTCTGAATAATGACACAGGAATACACATTTTAATATATTTTCCTATTGTTCTATATTATCTAATTACGTTTATTAGTAAATATTATTAACCTTATATATAATATATAAACAGAAAATTTCTTTTTTTTTTCATAAAGTTACTTTTTCATCCATGCAGACCCTTTTATTTGTTCTTTCAGAAACATGTTTTCTGCTCTGTCCTGATTTCCTGTCTTGGAATATGTTCTTTATTAATATTGTTTTAAAATTGCATTAAAATATTAAGAAATATGGCTTGGACTCTGCTGTCATTTCATGGTGTCATTTTCTACATTTCACATTTTTAACGATGAACTACTTAGCGTGTAATGCCATTTAATGATCTACTCATTGAAGTGTGCTGTATTTTATTTGGTATTAATTGACCAAGTCTCTGTGTAATGAATTTCTATTCATTATATAATTATATTGCAATTTAATTACATGATAATTGTTTCTCTAACCACAATTAATTTATTACTTTCTAGCTTAAATTATATTCTACCACTGCTCAACCAATTACCGTTGAGATGCTTGTTAAAGCATCCCCCAACTCATCTTTAGAAACAGTAAAATCAACTGAACAAGGAGCTGGTTGTGATCGTCCCTTTAGTGGGGGTGGGGGGGGATAGTGTACTCTTGTTAACCTTATAGATCATACAGTAAAAAAACAGGAAATGCTCACGAGTTCGTATTTAAACTGTTTTATTCATAATTTCAATATATAGTGTATAAATAAAACTATCACAACCGCGGAGAAAAGAAATAAACAGAGATCGCATCCAATAATGCGCTGAATGGGTGTCAAGAAGTTAGATCTCTAGTTCTCCAAACGGATGACAGGGCCAGCACCACTGTCAGTCAATATCCTTGATTCCCTTAAATTCTTAAGAATAAACGTAGTAATTGTTACTTCTGCAAACTTATACCATAAGAAAGGTGAGGCGTTAACTACTGCCATAAGGAAGGTGAGGCGTTAGCTACTGCCATAAGAAAGGTGAGGCGTTAGCTACTGCCCTAAGGAAGGTGAGGCGTTAACTACTGCCATAAGGAAGGTGAGGCGTTAGCTACTGTCATAAGAAAGTTGAGGCGTCAGATACTGCCAAAAGGAAGGTGATGCGTTAGCTACTGCCATAAGGAAGGTGAGGCGTTAGCTACTGCCCTAAGGAAGGTGATGCGTTAGCTACTGCCCTAAGGAAGGTGAGGCGTTAGCTACTGCCATAAAGAAGGTGAGGCGTTAGCTACTGCCCTAAGGAAGGTGAGGCGTTAACTACTGCCCTAAGGAAGGTGAGGCGTTAACTACTGCCATAAGGAAGGTGAGGCGTTAGCTACTGTCATAAGAAAGTTGAGGCGTCAGATACTGCCAAAAGGAAGGTGATGCGTTAGCTATTGCCAAAGGAAGGTGAGGCGTTAGCTACTGCCATAAGGAAGGTGATGCGTTAGCTACTGCCATAAGGAAGGTGAGTCATTAGCTACTGCCATAAAGAAGGTGAGGCGTTAGCTACTACCCTAAGGAAGGTGATGCGTTAGCTACTGCCATAAGGAAGGTGAGGCGTTAGTTACTACCATAAGAAAGGTGAGGCGTTAACAGGCGTTAGCTATTGCCATTAGGAAGGTGAAGAGTTAGCTACTGTCATAAGGAAGGTGAGGCGTTAACAGGCGTTAACTACTGCTATTAGAAAGGTGAGGCGTTGGCTACTGCCATAAGAAAGTTACTTGTGTTCCTTTTTGTTTTTTTTTTTTATTTTTTATTTATTTTTTTTTTCCTTTGCCTATAACAAAATAATTGTATACTTTAAAGCTCGTGGTAATGGACATCATTTTAAAACTATGCTACAGTTGTTTAACATGGTTGAATATAGATATCAGAGTATGTAAAGATCGTAAGATTATTTCATGATAAATGTAAGTGACAGTGGTGCTTTATCATGGACAATAAATTGTAAATTTGTCTTGTAAATGACCTCCCTTCATATTCCTATTAAGATTACTGTCAGCTGTTGAGCAAGGGAGGGCTGAATTGTTTAACTAGTAATTACATTTATTAACCCTTGTCCCTTAGTGGGGTGAAGGGCCTCCAGCCTTCCACCAGTAATCGTTTGGAAGAACAAATTTACTGATCATTAGTGGTACAACTCACATTTTTATTTGTTTTTTATGGATAAAATGAATTGTAGTGAATTTTAGATAAATTAGGTATAAATGTTGGAATAGGCCTAAATTAGCTATCAGGTGAAAAATATAAAAATATATAAGTACTTTATTTCAAGTCCAATTTATTACTCAATAATTTTTTAGCATGAATTTTTTATTCAAATAATAATAATAAAACATTTAAAAGCCAAAAATTAAACGGTATTTAGTTGTTACAGGATGATTTTATAAATTTTTGTTTATGGATAAAGAAAAGAACGTTCATTACCTTAGTACCATTAATGTGGAAAGTAAACAAAAAAAATGTTTAATGCAACTTATTTTGAAATTAAGACACAATAAGTAATTTTTATTTTTTTATTTTTATCAAGTAATAAGTATAAACTTGAAAAAATACCGTATGTGTGTGCCTTGGTTAGCTGGACAAGGTTTGCATTGCTAGATAGAAAATCATCAAATCAAGATTAAATTAAAATTCACTAAATTTCAAAACGTGACCATAAACAACAACAAAGCATAAACTAACCTAAAGAAAAGTAACCTTATCAAAAAAAAAAACAAAAAAAACAGTTGAACAAATTTTGCAATTATTCTCTTCTATTACTCTACTGAAGGAAGATTAGACACACTTCATTTCAACAGAACATCTACTAAGATTGCTAAACGTTCAAATCGTAAGTTTTGTACGTTTTCCAAAGTAACCTCTCGACAATGACCGGAAGTACGTTAATTACCTAATTGCATGTCCATTCGTCTCTCGCTCGGCTTGGACTGGCGTGTGGCAAGCGTCAAACGTCAAGGGTCAACTGCGGAAATCACCGTCACAGGGCATCGGATCGTGACCCCGGAGGAAGTCGGAGAGAGAAAGGGGGGAAGAGTGCATTAAAGTTAACGAGCACCAGCTGTCTGGGATGACACATGGTCTAATGACCACGACGGCCTCCAGGAGTCACAACTGGAAAACGAAATATCCAGTAGAGATTCCATTCCTCCAGCATCAGCTGGAGAATGACGTAATTGTGGCGTAACGACGAGTGACCTTGAGACCTGGCTTCGATGACTAATGAAGATCACCTTCGAGCAAGGACGTTCCGGGCGCAACTACGTCTGGAGTCTAGAGACTTTAACAGACCGTTTGCTCCACCTTCATCTTTGCCTACTAGGCGAGACTTGAATTTCATAGGGGAAAACACTACTTTTATGTGGTAAAGTTAACACAGGCCATTACTTATTTAACATAAGAGAAAGTTTATAATATGTTGTAGTCATTCTTGATTTTTCATGGAGTGTGCATGAAGTTTATTCTCAGCGAGTGAAGTATCGTCCGTTATCTCGGGTATAAGAACCTTGGACTTTGCCCTTCACAGTCCGAAGCATTACTAGCCACTTAGCCACCACACTGGCAAGATTCTTTCTGTAAAGACAAACTAAAGATCTTAAGACAGACAAGAAAGAGATAAGGAATATTCTTTTATGAATACATCGGGTCTGAAATTGGTAACTGATAAGACTTGCCGGTTTCACTTTCGTCAAGCCTTATTTTTGGAAACGAAAACAAAAGTTTTGCTTCATGTAAACATGTACCAAACAAACTGAGGGTAAATTGATATGATGAGAATTCTCTCCGGAGAACCACACTAAAAGTGGAATTTTGAGGCAGACAGAAGAAGTATTAGGAACATAGTAAGTGCGCTAAACAAATGAGAAAAAGGAATTGAATACAAATTAAATTCTTCTATTAAACATTGTAAGAACAACATTCCAGCTAACAAGTGGCTAGCTTTGTTTATAAAGAGGTCTTCTTAATAATATTTATGAGTTACACTTAATTTAGACGACTTAGAAATTGAATTTTTACAGCACCAGGCCATTCACAAAGTGATATTAAAACAAATTATATATACATAAAGTAAACAAATGTATCATCAAACGTCATTAATGGTAACTTTTAACAATTTTATATTCTCACACAATGATATAAATTTGCAATTATAATATTGCAAACAAACATATTACTATAAGAAAAAACACATCAATAACGACCAAATAAATAAATAGTAATTCAAATTCAAAAATATTTATTACTTGCGAAATATTGCAGTTTGTATTTACCTCTCTAACTCAAGGCTAATTGAGAGAAAAACTATAATTTTTTTACTGTTATGGTGTTACAATTACATGTGAAACATATTTTTACACATATATATTATAGTACATTTTTTGGGGGAACTTCCTTAAATCAAAAACAATACAACAATAAATTAGATAACAATAGTTATAAAAATTTTAAATAAATAACAAAACAAACAATGAGATAAATGTAACATAGGCATAATGATAATAATAATGATAAAAGTAACCAAGGCTGGTATGTTAAAATTACTAAACTACATTTTAAAAAAGTTTAAGTTTTAAAATCAGGAAAAAAATAATAAACAAGTTTTACAATATTCAAGGATACGTTTGTAGCAGTATTAATAAAAACACTCAATATTAAGATAAATCAACATTAAAACTAACAGCATTAGAGATAAATAACGTAAACTAATATTACAGATCAATCATTAATTGAAAAAAAGGAAGCATTAAAGTTCTTAAATACGTAAGTCAAGAAGAGTATTAAATTTAGCGGATAGAAAGTTAAGAAACCCTAAACCTAAAAATCTCTTTCTCCCATTTTATTTATTTTTTTATTTTTTAATATTTAAACTGTGACAGTATATATTTTTCCCTCCGCATACTTTCTTTGAGCTAAACTAACAAAATACTCTTCCGGACCTACGTATTTCAGAATTTAACTGTTTCCCAATTTATTAATAATGATTATTCTACTCTGTCATTATTAATTAAATAATTGCTCATTTTGTTAGTTTTTGTTGGGTTCTCTTAGTACTGAATGGTTTTACCATTATTATTAAAAATTGCTAACTCTTTTTACTGTTGATTTTGTCAAATTGGTTTATTATTTGTTTTTGCCTGACGATTTAACTATATGATTATTTATGACTACGTAGTTTATAATCTCCATTAACACTCAACAGCTATCACATTTTAATTGTTGCTTAATTAGATGTTATATTTTATGGTGCTCAAAATATAGCACAGTTGAAAGTCCTCCCGTTGGCTTACTAATACAATTGCTGATATAGCTATCTTACTCATAGCAATTTTTAATATTCAGCACTCCAGTGATTTAATTCAGTCTGGGCGCTCACTATGAGTGGTTCCTGAGTCACTGACTCCCATGACTCAGGGAAGTCTCACCCAGTGACGTGAAGCGCCGGCGCCTCGAGTGCCACCTCATCCTTGACGTTTCCTGGCCAGGATGTAAAAAGGAGTAGAAAAAACTATGTCTCTACGTGGGCTTTTTAGAGATTGGATCGACGATCGCGTTTTTACTACGACTGAATCGATAGTAGGGAAATGTCGATTCCTTCTGAATGTCTACGTATAAATTCATGTAGTGTTTTTTTTTTTTGTTTTTTGTTTTTTTATATAAAGCAATACAAGACTACAACACTTTTTTATACTGATCCACTCTAAAATAACTGTGATGCTGCAAGCTCATTGTTAACTCAACAATTAATTAATAAACTACACAAATACACTATGATAATTCCTTCAGTTCGTGGTATTTAGTAATTTTGGATAGTGTCCATGATACAGTTTTAAGCTGTCCGTTGAATCCGAAATCCGTTAAATCGAATTCCGTTAAATCGAGGTCCATTAAATAGAGGTTTTACTGTTCTATGATGCAAGGCTATAAATATAGAAAAGGATATATAAAAGTAGAAGACAATAATCTTGTCCTAGATTCCTTGTACACAACCAACAAATATAAGTATTGTCAAAAACATGCTATGTAATGTTGATATTTTTTCTGCCTTCCCAAAATGTGGTAGTAGTAAAGACAGAAGTTACTCTTACCCGCATTTACCCCAATTACACGCTAATGAGTGTAGTTACTAGTTAAGCAATCAGCTCCCTTCCTCAACGGCTGACAGTAATCTTACAGGAATGCAAGGGGGAGGGTATTAAAATACGAACTTTCACTATTTTGTTCAAACAAAACTATCGCTATCACAGCTATATGTTTAGATTGATCTTTCATTCAGAAGTACACCTTGCATTCAGGCCATGTTAGACCAATATAAAATGTATTCCCAAATAATCATCTTTCACATATTTTGTGTTCAAAAACTCGCCTCTCTGGTAATTCACTTTCTTGAAGTAAGTATTAACAATTAATAGTAATACATACCTTTCTTAAATGACTAATAAACAAGTCAAATCAGATCCTTACGTTGTAATGAAACAATTCCAGAGTAATAAATGTAAATATATTCAAATGATACTTGGTTTTTTAGAAAGAATCGGCTCACGATGAGATCAAATTAATAATTTTACCGCGATTAAAGAACGAGTCGGTTTTTCGTTACAGTAGACAAACAGCAAATCATAATTTGTTTTTTTAATAGTAACATAATAGTTTTAAAGAGAGTGGAGACATAAACCATAGTCAATTTTTCAAGCAATTGTTCAAACCATAAATAGTTTATATGTTTATAGAATTAATATAAATTATTACATCTTTTATGGCAATTGGGATGACCACTTACAACTAGGGATGGCAAATATTTTCAACATATCGATATATCGAATTACCGATATATCGCAAACCAACTATTGATCTTACGATTGTATCGAAAGAAAAATATCGATATATCGAGTAACCGATATATCGAATTGTAAATTATTTATCAATATACAATTATGCACTAACTCTTGTCATGACCAAAAATACACTCATGTTTTGCTGCCAATAATAAGAATATCCTACTGAATATAAAAATTAAATACATTTATCTACCAACAAAAGTTTTAGTCTGTGGGGTTGAAAGGAGAAAATTCAAAATAAGAATAATTATACTTTAATTATTATGTTAAGTATAAAAGAATAATGTAATAACATTCGTATAGGATCGCCATCCGTTCCACCCTGTGGTCTACAATAAACAACATTTTAGTTCCTTAACCTAACGATATAAAGTTTATTATTTCAATACATGTTTTGTACGCTTAGGAGGCAATTTAACCGTGTTTTTTCTCAAATTATGATGAATTTGAGTAGAGAGAATAACGTCAATATTTAGTTTCATGATATAACGGACCAAGATATCGACATGGTCGATATTATAGAAATAAAATATTGATATATCGAAACTTATTTATCGATATTTCCGATATATCGACAATAGTTGCTATCCCCACTTTCAAGCCCCCATTTAATTTAACGCCTTAGTAGCTGCTATTATACTGTGACAGGAAATGTCACGGGAGTAGACCTAAATGTCAGCTCTAGTGGCACAGCTACTTGCAGACAACGTGTCGTGGACATTGTAGACGATAGGTTGTATGCTGGGTCACGAACACGGCGTCCGCTCAATGGTTGCTATCGACGTGGACACTAATAGAGATGTCTGAGGTGTCCACTTTGGGTGGTAGTCAGTGTTCGGGTGTTGTGTAGGAAAGATAGGTGAGTATCAGGCTTGTCAGTTAGCTGAAAATCAGACCAATACTACGTGGTTCGGGTTCCATTAGAGATTGCGGTCCCTTAGTTGCCTTGGTTGTTAATAAATGGTTCTTTCTAAGAAACAGTCGACCTTAGTAACAATGGCTTCACTCGTTCATCTACACTCATTCAATCCTCATGTTCACCAATGTTTCTACGATTAGCGTCTTAGTAATGATTAATGAATAAATTAAGATAAATGATCTGAATAACATTTAAATTATCTATATAAAATATACACGATCAAACACACAGATTATCTATACCTACTCATCTTACACTCAAGTATTCATTCATATTCACCTTCATATATGCACTGACTGTGTCCACATGGCAATCAGATGAATGTTGTAGCAAGAGACAAACAGACATACATTTGATTTTATTTATTTGTGGATTTTTTTATAATTTCAAAATTGTACTTATAACTTGCGTAACTATTTTATCCCAACTTTTGTATTGTAAGAGTATGTAGTTTGGTCCCAATCGGACAAATTTTAAAATGCAGATAGATGTCTAATCTAATAAAAACAAGCGTAACGTTTTATGGCTAAGCTTTTAATTAAACATTTTTGTGATGTTAAATGATTTTTTATGAAATACTAATTTGCCAATTACATAAAATGTCGAATGAAAAAAAAACAGATTAATAGTGAATTTTATAAATCTAATATTCTACTTTTTTGATTCCAAAAAGTTCACAATAAAAACAAAATAAAAAAGTGCCAGTATTTGATAATGTGCTTTTCACATCTTACTAGTCAGCGATGGTGTTTTACATGACGGTATTGCCTGAAAGTAATTTTCACTCAGGTGCGCCATGAGTCACAGCAACCTTGAGATTGGCGAACTCGAAGCTATCACTGAGCATTCTTTGTCCCTCAGTACCAGAATTAGTGATGGCATCAGTATATTGATAAACCTGAAATATCTATAAATATGTTTCGATATATCGATATATTAGTATCGATATTTTCTTTCAATAATATCGGCCATATCGATATTTTGGTCCGATATATCATATCACTAAATATTGATGTTATTCTCTTTCCTCAAAATCACCAGGATTCGAAAAAAACACATTTAAATTGCTTCTCATGCGTAAAAAACATGCATTGAAATAACAAAGTAACTTTATTTAGTATACTATTAGGTTAACGCACTAAAATATCGATAAGGTTACCCGATATATCGATATTTTCATTCGATATTATAGTTAGATCGATATTTGTATTTTAATATATCAAAAATTCTATATGTCTATGATGAAAATATTAGCAATCCCCATCCAGCGTGTAAAGATTGGATTTCAAATGAACAAACATTTAACTGAGAGACTTTCAACAAAAATCTTTCCCAAAGACAATTTCACTTCTTAATTGTTTCCCTAACAATTAATTGTGAATCAAATAGTCAGCATATATGATGTTTAATATCTATGACGCAAGTACAGTTTGGGAACTATAATTAATTATATTTATAGTTTGTGGCTAAGTGACTTTAGGTTTCTGACTGCGCAGGAATTGTCGTAGGTTCGAATCCCAAACTGTGCTAACGATCGGTACTTCAATCGTTCAATAAAGTTCACGCACATGCCTGCTGGCTCATGTGAACTGGCGAGTAAAGTTTTGTTTATAATTATAAATATAGAAATATACAATACAAATTATGCTGATCATCTTCTCGAACAGTAGGAAACCATTTGAACCCTTTCAAAAGAATCAAATTTCATAATGGAAATCAGCTTACAACATTAAAAATTGTTAAAAGTGGAATTAAAGTTACAGTTCTATTTCGTAAGCTTAAGCGGCTGGAGTCATTATTAACAACTAGTTCTTCCGGTGTCAACCGCGTCAAAGGACTATTTACAATATGTACAGTTCCAGACTTTTCGCCCATGCTACGATGTGGCATCCTCAGTGGTTAGGCTGAGAGTGGTTAGACTGAAGAAATATTTCAAAAATGTATAGGTGCAAATATTTTACAGCTTTACACACAGATACATTAGACACACAATAGTACACGTACAGTGGTATCACTCTCAGCCTAACCACTGAGGATGCCACATCGTAGCATGGGCGAAACGTCTGGAACTGTACATATTGTAAATAGTCCTTTGACGCGGTTGACACCGGGAGAACTAGTTGTTAAAAAAGTTACAGTTGATAAACGTTGGTGTACCCACAGAGAGAATTGAAACGGAGGTCGCTTTATTTTGGCCGCTGTGAACGCCTATATAGCAGTTATATGTAGATTACAACCAATGTACATCTTATACATCTGTTATAATAATACCGCTCAAAACCTCTCTAAAATTATCAAAGAAGAATCTAAAAACAGGAATCTAACCTAAAATAACATTATTTTTAGTAATAAAATAATAATAAAGTGTCCATGAATATTTATGTGATGGGAGCATTGTTTAGTTAGGAGGGTCTTTATTTGTTGTTTTGTTGCTGTTTTTTTTCATTTGTTATTGATGTAACATTACCATTGTCAATGCTGTTTTCATAGATTTTATGACAATAAACCATTTTGATTATAATCATTTTCCACATAGTACATATTTTGCTTTTTTTAAGAACATTTTCTTCACTTATTATATTGTGTTTTGCACTTATTATTTTGTGTTATATCTGATTCTTTCAACATATCCAGTTGACTATAAACCCAACCATTACAATTCAAGTTTAATTAACTAAGTAAATACTCGTGCAAATATTCTGGTACTACACCAGTGAGTTCTTTGGTATGTAAACGCGGGAGTTCAAAATGGAGCCAATATAAGCAGTTTACTGTGTGCAATTGTAAACACTGTAGAGTGTTGTCTACATTCTGACCACCTCCACTAATGTGTCTGGACCGGAAAGTGAACTAATGAAACTAATAATAGGACCTCTTTGTTTGGTAGATGGTTATAATGAAATGTGTGTGAGTTTAGTGTCTAAGTTGAATTAGTATTCAAGATATTCTGGACAGTAACCACCGCATAAATAATACGAATATTGCGACTAAACAGCTTTGAACAGTCCTAGTGTTAAAGAAAAACTAAACTAACATTAATAACAAAACATACATAATAAAACTAAGCCACTTTGAGTAAAACAATAACATAAAATAGGAAATTATCAAAAAATGTGTTCAAAACAAAACTAAGAACAAGAAACTAACGCTTCATAATTGATATATTTAGACTTGTAGCCAATGTCCTCTAAATATATTATTGATTAAAGGATAAATTGCATGATTGAAAATACATTTTAGTTCCTCTAAAAAGTTAATAACTCCCTATAAGTGAAATAATAATGACAAACTCCTATTAACTAAGATACTTTAAGTTCAACGAGGAGTTTATTAAAAACCACCAGTAGTCCTAAAAATAAAAACAGTACTTTAAACAACTTTTACGTCAGTAATTTTCTATCGGGTTTCGGAGATGAATATGTACGTGGGAATCAAACTGTTATTTTTTCTATCGAGGATAAATAGACACAGGAATCAGACTAGTAATTTTTCTATCAGAGATGCATATATAAGTGGGAATCAAATTATTGATTTTTCTATCGGAAACACAAGGGGATCAAACTGGTATTTTTCTATTGGAATTAAGTGGGAATCAAACTGGTAATTTTTTTTAGCTGAAACACACACACACATGTGAAGTTCGGCTTCTGTCTATAAAAGCATCATGGCCTATCATATTTCTTAGAGTATCCGGTTGTGCTTCGTCTAATGTTGAGGTATTGCTGTGTTGTATCACAACGCTAAAACGCCGCTACTTCATCAGTCAGGGCTTTTATTGCTTATCAGCTGTGGCTTTTAAAAGTGTATATAGGACTAATACAAGAAGTGCTGTAGTATGATACCCCTTATCAGTTTAATGCCAGCTGTAATCTTCTAAGAGCCATAATTTATTAAATCATTCTGTCATAACTCATTCTTAGAAGTTTTTTTAATAAAACGAACTATTTTGATGAAATAAGTAATATATTTGATAAAACTTTATTCACTTTGACCTACTTTCTGATTTGCATTTCAGCAATAGCTAAACTGTCTGCATAAAACTCTATTAATTGGTATAATTATAAATTTAATAAATACGTAAACAATAAAAATTTGTTTACGACCAAAAGCCCACTATTTGAGCATAAAATTATCATTTTATTTTCTGTTAGAAAACTTTAAAATTTGAACTCCTGAGTGGAACCATAAAATGTTTTATAAATGAATTTATGTGGTTCCATTGTTTTGGTTTTCTCAGTATGTTTATTTAAATTTAGGAAGTATATGATGTACTTTATTAGCCTCGTGTGAATTATGGTTAGTTAATTTTGTAGAAGTATATTTGCCTAGTTCAATACATTGATTTCATATTTTCTAAATCAATTTTATTTTGGATGATTTATATGGTTTTTGCTCTTAAATATTGTAGCACAGACGAATTTTAATAACATTTTTATGAGATGGATAATCACATGATTTTAGCAAATTATATTTTACTCAACTGTATAAAATATTGAATATATTGCGTATGGTCTGTTTTTAACTGGCTTTTATTAGTGTTTAAAAATCAGCAAAGTAATTAGTAAAAGATCCTAAAGACATCTTATATTAATAAAAATATTAAGTGATCTCCTGTCACATCCAATTCCAATCCATCGAGCCTTCTAACACCTGTCTCACTGTATACTGACCAATCGCTCCGTAAAAGAGCGCAGGGGGCACTCTTTAACTATGTGATCCATTGTTTGGATAGACTCCTCGCAATCACATGAGTGATCTAGTGTCAATCCCCATTTATATTTCCAGTAGTTACATCTGCCAATGCCCATTCGGGACCGATTCAAGAGTGTCTACTCCCTACGAGGGAGGTTCATCCCACCTACAGGTATTGACGGATCTTTAATAAGGAACTTATTTCGTCCATCAAAACTGTTCCACGCTATGGCACAGCTGGTATTGGGCGAGAAATTTGATCTGCTCAACTGGAAAGCAGTAATTAGAGGTAGGTTTCGACATTTTAAGCGACCTTTCTGACGTATAAGATCCTGGGTAATGGAGAGGTACGGGTCATTCAAGATCTTATTGAATTCTTCAAGTAGTGTCTCCTTATGTCTATCTCTGGAGGAGCTATATTGCACAGCACCGAGAGCCAAAGAAGTGAAGTTGACATGAGAGTACCACTTATAGGTCTCTTGACCCCCATTAAATTGAACATAAATCACTTCAGTATGTGCGCTATTTAGCCATGCAGGAGCACTGTATCCAGCAGCTGAATAAACCAGTGACAAAGCAGCTGTAGCAGGATGTGTGCTTTGGCTCCCCAAGCAATATGATGCAGTACATCTGCCCTGCTTTTAATTTTAGCTGTTTTTTGAAGCTGGCTTTAAATGCCAGCGATCGATCTAACGTTACACCCAGGTACTCTAGGTTGTCATTGTGATGGAGTTTACTCAAAAATTAATAAATATCTGTTCTTTTGTTCTGGTTGAGGACCGTATAGAACATATCGCCTACAATCTCCACAACACTGAACCCATGGGTTACTGTTTAAGGTTAAGTCATCGTTATAAGAATAGCTATACAAATGATTTATTTGTAGTGATTTTTTGGTAGTAACACATAGATACTATACAAAAGTTAATCTGTGTGAAAAATAACCTTTATGTATAATATCCTTCATTGTGTTATTTGTGTAAAATTAGAATTTGTACCAAACTATCAGTATAGTGAAACATCCCATACTTATTAAGTAGAATCTCTCGATTTAGTTTTATAAAAATTTGATGATAGTATCCAGAAAAGGAGTACTGTGAAAAAATACCCGTGAGGTCATTCATTTTTATATCTCTGTTATTACGTAAAATGTCGTTTTAAGAAACAGAACAGCTAGTTTTAAACTCATTCAATTCATTTTTTTTTTTTTTTTTTTTTTATCAAAAGAAAATTATCTTGCATAAATATAGTTGAAGAAGTTTTGTAAGTTAAAAATGCGTATTTTATAAAATTACAAAATAATATAGAATACATGAAAAATTAAAATTCAAAATAAATTAGGGACACTCAAAGCAAACAACCTTAAATATCAACCTTAAATACATATTTCAAAGCACTGGTGAGAATAATTTTTCCTGACGCATAACAAAATAATTACACTAAACCTACAAGGGCCTATTTAATAACATAATAAACGTATAAATATAATTTTAATTATTACATCTATACGTAATTCGTTTTATTTTATTTATGAGTTTACGCATATGGTGAACTGTGATATGTTTAATCTTGCTTTTATTAACTGGTCTCCGTATTTATTTTAGTTTTAATCATTTCCTTTTTATTTTCAAAATAACAATTCCACAGTCTAGCCAGAGGGAGGATTTTGGGGGATCAGTCCTCTCCAGCCAAAATTGGAGAAAATTTTAATTTTTAGTTGACTTAGTAGAAAGGTATATATAGGGTGTTCCTGGACTCCCTGAAATACTTTTTAGGTACTATCCCTAGTTAATATGGGATTACGAATATTATTTAAAGTGTCCAAAAACCACCTCGTTTATCCTTATAACCACAATTTGTATTCTGTTGTTGTTTTCTTTACTCAAAATGTTATATCTTAAGGGCAAAAAGTTGCGTCGAGATGACATTTTGTATATTGATTTATTGCATACTCATTTTCGTAAAAATAGCTGTCCTTATTAGACTACAATTTTCAAAATTATGTATATTTAAATTATTTAATCTCAAATAACTCAAAAATTATTATTAATTAATTGTAAATTAAAAACACGAAAAATAACTTGTCCAGACAATTTAAATTAAAATAAAAAAATAGTAAATGATTTTAAATCAGTTGTAAAACAACAAAGAAAAGTAAATTTAAGTGGTAGTGTGTAAAAACAACGTAATGGTGGTCGAAAGGATAACCGAGGTGCTTTGGATATAATTTTTTGTAATACCATATTAACCAGGAATAGTTCCTAAATAAGATGTCGACAATGAATACGTATCTATATATTAGAAGCTACAAGCCAAAGTCATATAGAGAATGAAAGAGAAGACTGCGTGGCTGACTGGAGAAAGAAGAAATATTGCAAATTGCCATGACAAAGAGAGAGAAAAGAATCGGCTATGGGGTAGGAAGAGGGGTACGTGGTCGAAATTCTCAACCAGCGCTGCGTATCGGCCGCCGCGCTAAGCTCGTTTCGTCTGCTACAGGAATTCTAACAGATGTATTAATTGTTAATGAACACTGCCTTTCAATATTGTTTTGGATAGTTTAAATTATCTTGACAGTAATGTCGATGTTCCAGTGGGTTCGGCTGTGCTGGTGTTCGAGGTGTTCGTACGACCCCACCAGAAGGGGTTCTTCTGTGACGACGAGTCCATCCGCTACCCCCTCCTGCCCAACACGATATCCACAGGACTGCTAGTCGCCATCTGCTTCCTGTTTCCCACCCTTATCGTACGTTACAAGTACAGTAGTCTTTATATACTATCCATTTTATAGTTAGTTGGTTAAGGCATATATTTTTTTATTTTACTAGTTTTAATTATTCTCCGAACTTGACTAGAGCACGCATAGTGGTGCTAAGGGAAGCTCTAACGCATGGTGTTGCCAAGAGCATTCTGCTTCTATAATCTATAAAAATATAAACAAACAAACAAATGTGTAGGACAATGTAGAAGTAAACTATATGAAAACTGACCTAAAATATTTACTTGCACGAAAATTCTAATTCAACGTGTAGATTATTACAACAGTTGTAGATAACTAAAGTGTAACAACCATCTAAGGGGTTAAGGTGTTGCTGTGGTAACGAATGGCTGATATCGTCAGGCCGTTGTTCATCGCTTTTTGAACCTCCTTGTAGTTCCATCGCTTGCTGCAGGAGCGCTCTGAAGTCAAGTCGTGACTATAGAAATTTGGTTAGAAAATGACATTTAAAACAACCAGAACAACCTGGTCAAGTGCAATGACATAGATCATTACAAGAGAATTAAACAAGTTTGGACACAAAGAAATTCCACCTCGTCAAAGAAACACAGACAAGTTGTCTTTTTTTTCTTTTACATTGTTTCGTTGTTAAAGTAAGGGTGTTCGATCAAAAATAATGTTTGGAATTTTCGATTAAAAGTGTCAATCTTCTTATAATTAATTAATAAATGTGTTGAGGAAAAAATTTAAAATAAATTCTCGATGGGGATATGGCTACCTTTAGTGGACGATTTGGCCTTTGTAGTATGTACCTACATAACTCATTAAAAAACCGTGCTATATATTATTTTGAAATTTTTAGAGTATAGTGGAAAAACTGTACTAACCAACTTACTATAAAGTAACACTTTTAAACAATATTTTTAGGTGCGACAAGTTATTTTTCTATAAATGACATCTGTACACATTTTGAATTGAAATTTGTACAACTTTATCTTTGGCTGAAAGAGTACATTAACAATAAATAAAAACTTTCTACTGTTGAGGAAGTTAACTACTTTTGATTTATGTATTTGAGGGGCAGGCAGGGATAGTGAGGGAGGGAGAGGGAGGGGGAGGGAAACACGTTTTATGTGCGTTAGTGAGGCAGGCCATTTACTACTCCTAGCAACAGTTGCGTGAAATTTAGAACTAAAATTCTTGGAGCGCTCAATTGGGTGCCTGGATTATCACCTTTAACTTTGTTTGGCTGAACAATGCGTAGTGCACAAATCTATTTTGTAAGAAGTAGCTCAGTCAGTTCAGGTTATCTGATTAACCGGAAATGTGGTGAACCGGAAAGTGGCCTCATAAGCTTAGCAATGGAAGTGGTCAGCACGCAGTGGGTTTCTTTTTTCTTTTTTCCATTTCCGATAAACTCAAGCAGTATAAAAATCAGAAGTACAAATCTGTGTTCAGCCACATTCCTAGCGAACTTGGAACTCACTTTCCTGCCAAATTATAATACAAACTTCCAGAGTACAGATTCAGTTTGAAGAAGTTGCTTGAGTTCCTTAAATAATTTTAAAACATTCCTTAACTTCTCTATTATCTCTAAGGTTTAAAGGAATATAAATGTGACATTGCAGATTATTTTTAATACTATTTGTTTACTTTTGAACGAAAATAAATATAGAATCCCATATTCATTGGATTTGAGTATCCTATATACACAAACATCTCACAATTGACAAAATCCCCTAAAATGAGAAGTAAATAACTGAACAATTACAAAAATATATCTTTTTATCCACTATGAAACAATAATCTATCGAGCCGTGATGCCTCGGGGAAATTTAATAAATGTGAACTCTTAGCATAAGTTATATCCAACAAAACCTCTATTTTAGTAAGATAGTTTATGTAAATTTGTCCTGAAGAACATTTAAAATTTAAAAATATATAAAATAATTTTGTGATTAGATGTTTTCTACTGTGTAAATCAAAACTAAACTGTTTGTTTTTCCTTAATGTTTCATATGATTTTGTTCTCAAAAGTTTTATTAAAATGTGTTGCCTGAACACACCTATATATTTCATAACTGATTTTCTAATTTTGCTGTGTTTCTTCACAATTAACCATCTTTTAATTTTTAACTGTCATGGCTTCAAATTAGATAAACCATAAACTTAACTTTGCCTCGGATTTTGGCTTCTCGTAGCACATTATTTTTATTTATATGTTATTTGTCCATTCCGAAAAAGCATATATCAAAAGCATGCAAATTAGATAAATTACCAAACAAAAAATTTGGTAATTTATCTGGGTGCAGTATTAATTGTTATGTTCTGATAATACTATAAAAACAACAACATTTATTATTCTTCCTCCACTTTATCATATTTCTGTTCAACACACTTTTTCCACCTTCTCTTACCAGTTATTAAAATCACTTATAATGACTTATCGATCTCCTGTTAAATCTTACAAAGTACTGCCTTCTGTCTACTTTTCAGATTGACTTTCTCTATTTATCTTAACAATGTTTTTCTTAAACATTCAATTTTCTTTTCCTTTGATTTACGCAGTGCTCAAGAGATACTTTATTTAATAAACATCACTTATCTCACAAGCCACTTCACTTGTACATGGATTCCTCCAATTTACATATCACAACTTATCGGACGTATCGTTATATCTTAAAGGTGAAAGTTTCCCAAACCGCCAAGTCACCTCTAGGAAGTGGACAGCCCTAAAGAAGACATGACATTTTACCACCATGGGGCCAAAGCATGCTGTTCTACGCGTATTTCAACAGTACGGGAGTCATACGAGTTGTAGACAACACTGTATGCTTACTGAAGATCCAATATAGTGCACCATAAGTTGATATGACTTTTTTTTAAATTGAAAATAGTCAAGAATTAAGTGTAAAGTTTCACATATTAAACTGTAGAACGTTTTTTTTTTTTTTTTTTAATACTCCGTTTTTTACCAAAACCAACTTAAGGTCCACTAGAACAGTTCTTCGTACATCAAATGACAAGTATTACGATAGTATCGTTATAACTGACCGAATAATTGAAATAGTAACCCATGTTTTTGGAATTTTCCATAGAGCGAAACTGGTTTTGCTTTTGGAATTGTAAATATACTTCACTTCAGCCTTCTTTCTGCTTTCTCTGATTTCCTTCCCTTATTACTGTACGCCTGTCTTCTTTGCATCATTTTCCTTCACTCGCTATACCCCTAAATTATTTCCACACTCTTCACTACTCGTTTTACTCTTTATTTTGCAGTTCGCCTCTGTCGAAGGGTTCCGGCTACTATACGCCAGCACTCCCAGAGACTCGTGGCACTCCGTGTCTTCCAGTCTTCTGTCATCGCTGTACGAGGTGTTCGGCGTGTTCCTGTTCGGCGCCGGGCTGAACCAGCTGATGGTCGACGTGGGCAAGTTCTTCGTTGGCCGCATGAGGCCGAACTTCTGGCAGGTCTGCAGGCCCCTGGGGGACGTCTGCCCTGCAGGGGCCCCGCCGATGTTGTACGTCACGGATTACGTGTGCAGCGGAGACCAAGCTAGTGTCGACGATGCCAGGTAAATGGAGTTACAGTTGTTGTAGCTATACCTTCTAAAGGTCTATGGTTTTAGGAGTCACGATAATGTATTATCAACACACTGCTCGTGTTTACTGTAAAATGCTTTATAGTGCAACGGTGCATTATGTCATTACAAACAGTTTACTGGTAGTTATGATAACAGTGTACGTGATGACTAAAGTAATGATGCAACATATATAGTAGCAATGTTGTGAGAGCCGGTGGCCGAGTGGTCTAAACTGTCCGAACGTTGTACCTGAATTAGAGATAGCAGGTTCGAATCCTTCCTTGATTTTCAGTTTTTATAAGAAATAATATTCACTCTATAATGTACTGGTTTCCTCCTTTACTCCGTCTGATAAGTTCCCCGGACAGGACAGTAGTCTATAGAGAATGAGTTAGAGTAAGGTTAAAGAGGAGATAGGTCTCTCCTTAAAACAAGCTGCTCTTGTTGAACTATCCATCTGTAAAACAATTATAATTTACAAGTAATGATAGTTCATTTATAGATATTAAAGGCCTGAGAATTAACATTCAGTAATCAATTCACATTACAAAAGTTTTTAAATACTTTATAAACTGACTACTAGCTAATTATGAGGTAATGCTAAAAGCTTCATAAACTAAAGGTCTTCAGTTCGATCCCAATCATAGCCATAACAACTTTTAAAGTAGATCATCTGATAACCATTGGCTGTTCATTTGTCATTGGGCTATTAATTGATCACACTTTCTATAGAATAGTCGGCCTTAGTTCGAAACCACATTCCCCGATATCTTGACGATCGGCGTCTTAAGAATAAATAGACGTTTAAGAAATAAACATAAATAAAATACTATTAGATTCGTTTATTTATGTGATTTTTATGCTTTGTTAAAAGTTTGTTGTAACCTTATGTACATCTAAATTCAATTAACATTATTTATATACAGTACATTGTATTTTGATATTTTGTACTCATCTGCTTAAATACATATAAATACATACTAACCAAACTAATTTAATAATCTAATTAGGTGGATTAATTAACCTGCTCAGTAACACAAATACAAAAGCACTTAGAAGCTAGAACAAAGCTAGGAAAAGCTACAAAGCTGAATTCGGTATGTACCATAGTTTAAAGTTTTAAATCTGCTTATTCAAAGATTTCATTTTCTCTATTTTGCAGATAAGCAAACAACAAATTCAAAATCTAACCCCTAACTAGCATCTAAAATTATTTCACTCAACTATCAAAGAGGATAACTATATACGTTATCCATATTTTGTACTTAAGTATTTCTACAGACTACTGAAGACTATAAGAAATTAGTCTATTTCTAATTCCTTGTAGACGTGCTAGAACAGTGTTTTAAATCCAAACTTAGCTTAATCACGTATTACATTTCCAATGTTTTATGTTTTTTTTTTTCAGACTTTCTTTCCCCTCTGGACACGCAGCTTTCGCCTTCTACGCTGCTGTTTACGTAGCGGTAAGCCTGTTTGTTATGTTTACACATACACAATGTATATCAGTGTTGCCACTACAAGGGGTCGAAATATCGAGTAACATGTGTTATCTTTTAAAACGACTAATTGAGGTTAAAAGTCAGCGATTACTGGATACAGTCTCTTAGTCGACAGTCACATGGAGTGGATGTTTGAGGAGAAAGTCGACAGTCACATGGAGTGGATGTTTGAGGAGAAAGTCGACAGTCACATGGAGTGGATGTTTGAGGAGATCTATTCTGTTCACTCGTTCGGCAGAGAAATCTCTCAATGGCAATGTGATGAAAGAAAGTAAAGGTGAAGCTGCCATATTTTCACTACGAGTCTGAAATCAATGCTGTATGCAAATATTTATTTGTGAATTCCTTCTAAATATGGAATGAGTTTTTTTATATAATTTTTCTCTCTTATTTTTGTTCATAGAGGCTATTGATTATGTCGTTTTAACCAACTTTGGGGCGAGTCTTATGACAATTACTTGTAACCAAACTGACATATTTTATTTTATTTAATTTTTATTTTTTAATTTAATAATGATTAAACAATGTAAATATCTGTGAGATAAAAAATAAGTCAGTTTGTTTGGAAAAATGTTCACGTTATTTGGTATTTTTTAATTATATTTAATAATAATTTGTTAAGTTAACTATACGACCCACGCCAGACGTATAACACATTTTACTATAGTTATCCTTCTATAGTTATCGATCAAGGATTTTGATCTATTCTGCCACTGAAACAGTTTATTCTGCATACGATAATTCTTTAATGAATAAGCAGAAGTTTTACGTATTTTATGATAAAATTATGTGTGATTTGTCATTTTGTGGGTATTTAATAGAAAATAAATTATTGTTTAGCATATTTTATTTTTGTACTAAAATATTTCTGAAATTCTGTTTTTACTTAAAAATAGTATAATGTAAAAAATTATTAAAACAAGCATTCAATCAAGGATTTGTCAAAAATGTAATCGTTAAAATCAGCTTTTTAACTAAGGTTTTAAAGAATTAACAGTGGATCTATGTTTATATGTTATTCGAGAAAATTTAATATTATCTTATGGAAAATAGATTCGTGCTGGCCGGAAATCAAAAGAATTTATTGTCACTTCAGTCCCCCTTGGGTAGTAAGTGTTAACTCATGTATTAACAAAAAGAACAATCTCAGGGTATCTAGAATACTAAACAGTAACCTACGTCTTTACGAACACTGTTTTGCCATGTATCGTCTGAGACTAACATCACCTATATTTCCTTTGAAACAGTGCTTCCTTTATCCTTGAACTGCATCTGTCGGGCGGTGCATCTGTGCATCTCGCCCATGCACCTCTACACCACGCGACCACCTCCCACGTCACAGAGAGGTCACAGCCCCCCTCCGTGGGCAGAACTCATCCCACGGGCACCCTGCCCCGGTCATTAGTCAAACCATATCTCGTGGTAATTGCTTTTGTCGAAATGACATTAGGGTGTTAGAGATTTAGCTCAGATAAAATGCATTGGTGACCTAAATTATGTCCCATCCGAAAAGTTACTGATCGGATGTTATGATTTAAAACAAATTTTCGATTAGACTTTTAAATAGATTTAGTTATTCTAAAATTCCAATGACGTGAATCAAGGATAAAAAACTGTGTTTATTTTTACACTTTTTGTCACTTTGGAGTAGTTCTGTAATCCATATACTTGGGGCTAAGTGTTAAGGTGAAGGTGGGAGCATTCTGTTATCAGTTTTCGTAATAACGACCAACCAACCCTCAATGGTTCCTATCCGTCCGTGTTGTATGGTTTCCAAGATAGAGAACTGAGTATCAGGCTTTTCATTTAGTCGAAAATCATATACATTCTATGTGGTTCGGATTCCACGTAAAGCTGAAGATCCCTTAGTTGCCTTCACTATTGGGCTATTAATAAATTTCTCTTTCTGAGCATAGGTGGAACGCAGTCAGTAACCAGACTACACAGGTCATTCACACTCATAATACACTCATGTAATCATTCATATTCGTAATAAAATAAGCACAAAGTTGTGTCGCGTCTCATATAAGAAATTCTAAACAAGAATTTACGTGTCCAAGCAAGAACTAACACACTCGGAAGTACATCTTGTTCATTTCGCTAAACTGATAGATCGTGAGTTTCTTATCACCTGACAAGACCCTGACCACGTAAATATTTGATTATGTAAGTATAAAACTGAACGATGTTTGGAAACCTGTACCCTTGCTCGCAACAATGCACTCACACTGGAAGTTTCACGGTTCACGGAATACGGGAGGTCAGCCCGGTGCGGGTGGTCCCATGTCTTGCATTCCTTCTCTAGATTTACCAGGACCTCTGGTATTTTCCTGAGTTTAAATTGTGTTTTGTGCTTTTGCAGATTGTACTACTCAAGTAGTGGTATAAAACATTTTCTAAACTTCACCATGTCCCTTGGAAAAATACATTTTAAACCTCCCAGTTATATCTTGAAGCCAAACAGATACATAATTGTGTGTTTTCTTAGCATGTAGCCACTTGTAACTATTTTTCGTTTCATTTTTGTTTTTTATTGGAGTGAATTAGTAAAACACTTACATATCTGCATTTTTGTCTAAGAGTTTAATTAACTGTGTATGAAATAATGATCAATTCGAGGTTTGGAGTTAATTTTACAATTTACATGATAGTAATAAAAACAAATATAATAAAAATGGGAATAAATTCTTAAAGTAAAGTATATACTAAAATTAAAACTTACGTATTGATGAGTTAACATTGATGACTTCAAATATAAAAAGTTGATGTTTACGATCTTATTAAATGTGTACAACATACAAACAAAATGGTAGATAGATGGCATCCGTTAAATCAATATGTTAAACATGAATAATTTATTCTTAAATGGGTTCAAGTGTTTCTTCTAACACTAGACTGTAATCAACGAAAATTCTCATTAAAATAAATTTTTAATTGTTTCATAAAAATAAACACAGTGTACTTGTTAGAAAGTCATGTTTATAGAAGTTGAGTCATTTAGAGTGATTCGACGAGATAGGAGAAAACAAAAGTTTAACATCAAGTAGAATTCAATTATATAATATGTATTTACATTAATACAACTTTGACTTTAAAAAAAGAGAGAGAATGTATGTTTCTTAATAATAAGAGTGTTCATCATTGCACCCAGTTGAGCACTGCAAGGAATTTAGTTCTAGATTTTATGCATCTGTCATTAGAGCACAAAGAACATGCCTCACTAACACACATACAACATGTTTCCCTCCCCTTTATACCTCACTGTTCCCTCCTGCCCCACCCTGCAAATCTTACAAAAGTACATAACTCCCTTATCTATAGTAAACTGGAGCAATTAAGTTTTTATATATTTTTTATATATTCTGTCAGCTAGGTTCACACTAGATTGGTCAATAATGTTGTACACTATATAAGTGCATAAAATAACATGTTAACTGAGCGGCACAAGTGTCGCCTAGCTCTAAAATGTTGCTACCCAGGTTAAGTAGCTGTTGCCAGATAATGTTTAGGGACAAAATCATCCCTAATTCTTCAAAACTGAAAACTTGGTGTCATGCAAATTATCACGCTTTTCAAGCTTTGAAAACAACAAATTCGTTAAAGTTAGAATTAATGAGTTACTTCATTGTGATCAAAGTCAGGTACGTATAGGTTAGCAATATGCACTATGCAGTCAATGCATTGGTGTGTGTAACACACGGGAGAGTGTGGCTAAACAAAATGTTCTATAATAAATTGTTCTAAAATTTATTGTTTAATCTAAATATTTCGTTCTACCTTAGTTAAAATAAAATTCAAACTATCTTATCTTAATTACTTTTTTATTATATCAAATAAAACAAAAGGTAGGTTTCCTAACAAAATACTCTTATAAAATATGTTAAGAAATTATAATATGTATCAAATCTGAATAATACCAAAATATGGCTTATATCACATCCTGAAGCTTTGAACTATTTTATTTTTCTAAGAAAGACCTCGGATCATTCATTGAAGTAGGGGTTTTCAGTATTCAACATCTCCTTGACATGTGTATTCGCCATTCCCCCCCCCCCCCATATGTCGCCCAGTGAAAAAGTGTTAAAATATGTTCTGATGAGGTATGTACCTAAAAAAACCAAATTAGCCACTTAGGTAACCGTATATCCGTTAAGAAAGGTTTTTAATTTCTCCCTCAACAGATTTATTACTTATAAAAAGAATAACGCTTGTAAGAAGAAAATAGTTTTGATTGAAGACCCTAAAAGGGAGTTTGTGCAAGAGAGTAGGCAGACCTCTCTCAAATGGTTTTTTTGTGTTTTAACATGCAAACTAAAACACTTGGACTGACCTTGGACAGGACGTGAGGAACAGAATACTAATACAGGACAGGTTGCAGGTAGCAACACTCCTACTATTCAGCAGTCAATGGTTGAACAGATTTCAAACAGGAAAGCATGCAATCATGTTGCCCATGCACATTCGGTTGATTAAAATCAAGATTTGAAGTAAAGGAACTATTCATTATTCATCATTAAGACATAAAGATATGGATGAATATGAGGAGCGAATGAGTTTGATGAACGAGTATAGTCATTGCTACTAACTAAGGTCAACTGTTCCTTGGAAAGAACCATTTATCAATAGCCCAATAGTCAGGGCAACTAAGGGACCTAGAGCTTTATGTGGAAAATGAACCATGTCGTATAGGTCTGATTTTTAGCTAATTGACAAGCCTGATACTCAATTTTCCCTACACAACATCAAGACCCTGACTATCACCCAACATGGACACCCCAGACTTCTCTAGTTGTGTACACATAGACGGCAACCATTGAGCGGATGCTGAGTCGAAATTAAGAGGACTGAGGATAGAATCTTAGAGTATAGATTATTCAATTTTTTATCCAGCTCTTATAAAGCTGAAACTAATTACAGTAAATCCTCGTTATAACAGTCCTCAATATAACAGACTTAATGGACAGTACACTATGTAACGCATACTAACATGGTTCATTTGTACCGGTCCCTTCATTGACCTGACATCAACAGTTTAATAGCAAGATGAGTAATTGTCTACAAATTGCCACTGGATGGATCTTTTAGTTTACAAGTACACAGAATACAAGAGGCAGTTCTAAGATGCATTTATTTTAGTCATTATTTTCTATATAATAAATATTTCATATCCTTCCACTTATCCTAACAACCAGGAAATCCAAGAATATCAAGAAAGAATAAATATTGCCTCAAGGAGTTTCTGAAGTTAAGGTTTTTATGTTGAGACATCTGTTAAGAAAATCAAAACAGACGATATACAATTATTGCTCTTCCATTACTTGTTCCAAATGGATAAAAAATTGGGTTTGAATTGCCAAAATTTGAAGAAAAACTATTCTTTTTTTGAGGTCAGAATTGTAGGGAAGATATATTCTACAGTCCAAGTAATGGATGTGGAGGATAAAAATAAAAATAAATTAGAGACTTATTTAACCACTCATATTTAGTAACATTACTTGGACATGTGTGGACAAGGAATGAAGATTCGCTATTCAAATTAGTGTGGATATGAGGAATAAATGGAAGACCATTTGGAAAACTGAGATTAAGGTAGTTAGACCAAGTTATCAATAGAATAGGATAATAAATTCTAGACTAGGTACCAAATCAATTTGACTCAATGTTAATATTAATTAAAGACACTTTAATGAGTAGTCTGCCTCATTTTGTAATATTTTCTACATCCACACTCATCCAAAATACATATTCAAAAATACATACAAAAACAATTAAGTAGATTATATACTCTAATTAAAAAACTCTACAACGTGAAACACTACATTAATACAATTTAATAGTAAAAATGTAATGTAATGTCCATAGACAGCATTGTGGATGGGCAATTTCTCTAGTAGTAGTGGATAGTTCATTCCTCTAGACGTTGAATGGTACTGACCCACCTACACATAGACGTACAGAGGTATAGATCCACCCGCCCACCCATACACGTTCGGTGCTATTGACCCACCCGCCACCCATACACGTACAGTGGTATTGACCCACCCAAACACGTACAGTGGTATTTTTTTTATTTTTAAATATTCCTTATGGTACAAAGGAAGATTTAAAATCTCAGCATCAAATATGGTAGTATTTGATTTTATTTAGGCTTAAGTGGCCGATGTCATTACTAATAACAAAAGCTTCCGGTAACAACGACCAGGTCAAGGTGTTATCTACAATATTTACATCACCAAACATTTTGCCCATGCCGTTATGTGGCATCCTCAGTGGTATCTCTGAGACTGAGAGGAGATGTATGGGCTAAACCTGTAGTGATATAAATATTGTAGATAACGCCTTGAGTCTGTCGGGACATGAAGCTTTAGTTAGTATTAGTAATGGTATTGTTGAATTTAAATTAGTTTTTACTTGTCACTACTACCAAAAATAGTGTTCTAAATGGAAAGAAAGTTTTAAAAATGTTATTTGTAGAATAAATTGTGTAAAAGATGAATCCAAACACAGGTGAGAATTTGCCTAGTATCTCACAAACATAAGGTCTTCCAATGAAGGGCGAATGAGTGGCTGTACATTACCAGTACAGACAATGCAGACTTCTCTAGTATTTCCACTTGATGGTAATCATTGAGTGTACGATGTGTCACTATTAAGAGAACCGAGCATAGAACCTATTGCCTACAATATCCACAATACTTTGTCCCCAAGCAGCTGGATACAGCATTGCACTACTAGTGCCGACCTAGAAAACTGTGCTGGGGAAAATTAAAAGATTGTTTTCAAAATGTTATTTGTTGAGTTACTGTTAACTGTGTTAGAATAAATTACAAACACAAGTGAAAATTTGCCTAGTATCTCACAGATATGATTTTTTTCTACTCTTCTCCCTTGTAGCTTCTATATCACACCATAATTTTTTTTCTTAATCATTTTGGATTTGAGACATTAACATTGGATTGAAATTCTGTTTGATCCTAAAAAACATTAATTTTATTCTTATTTAAACTTACTAAATCCTAAACAACGATTTTTATTCCTCTATTAAAACAACATAATATATCTAAAGAGGAAATTAAAATAATAATCAATAACAAGTTGGGTTTCATTTTGAATTTTATGACAGTATATAATTTTGTTGAGTCATTAGTATTTATTTCCCAGACATATACGTTGTATCAAAATCAACATCAGTTCTGTGATTAATACTGTACGAAAAAGTATACTACACTTCAGCTTAACAAGGCCATTAAGAAGTCATTTAACTGATTGTATGTCTATTTATAACTCAAGGCCTACCATTTTTGAGCTATTATTATTGTTATTAATTCTTTTGCCAAAATGGATTGACAGAGAAAAAAAAACAATAACAATAAACAGTATATTGTTATTCTTTTTTTTAAACATTACATACAAATGATCCCAGATATACTCTCATACATTACATCACCAGAAAAAATTTACAAACAAAATTCTACAATAAACTGGGTCAAAGCCCTAGACAAACTCAAAATTAATGAACATGATTTCAGTAAACAAAACCTATACTGTGAGAAAATTGACTAACAAAAACTTTAAGACAAAAAAACCAAAATGAGAACATGTGCCAAATGGACTGAAAAGAGAAAACTGGCACACTCCCATAAGATGAAGGGACTTTGGGAAAAACGCAAAGGCAAGAAGAAAAAATGAAGATTGTGACTGGTTCTACGTAGTCCTTCATGACTGTAATGACCATAATAACAAAGAGTATACTAGTATTTTATTACAGTCCATCAGGGTCCTAAATAAAAAGGTGATTTTTTTTCTAAGCTACTTTCTTTTTCTAACCAACTAAATTACACAATATGAATGATATATATTTACAAATAAAATTAATCTTTTTTGATATATATTTTTTAAACAAGTAGTTACTTGTCTTTGCCAGAACTTAACAGTCTGGTCTAAATTACTTAAAAGTGCTGTTCTCAGTGAATTAACTGTACCATGGAATACAAACATTTTTAAACAGTATAAGTATCAACTAAATAAGTATGCTGATCTTTGCACCAATGTAAGGATGAAAAGATACGTGCCAGTTGTATGCAGTTGAAGTTGGTGCTAAGTCCTGACTGCCAGTCACTCTGTTTTTTAAAGATCTTGGTCTTGGATTGAAAAATATACTCTTTCTTGAAAAGTTTCTTGAAAAGGCCATCAAAAATGACAGTAGAACCCTCTTACAAACTATGGCTTAAGAGATCTGAAACTTAGACTCAGCGAGAGGACAGTTGTGGCCACACAAAGGATCCTTAACCCTCCATGACATACAAACACAGGTGAGTTAAAGCTGATGAGCTAGCTCTGTTCGGGGCTGAGTGCCAAAAAGAAATGAACATTCCATAGAGAGCAAGATATTTCATCCCGGAATGGACCTCACCAAGTAAGAGATACCATAATTTTTCATTTCTACTCTGTCTACTCTAGACACTGATTTTACACTTTTAACTAAACCGCCCTTATGTACAGTTATTAATATTATCAAACACCCATTAGTTTATGTCCATTCAATATCTGCCACTGTTCATGAACTGTCATTGTTCAGAACTTTTCACTTTCTGCCACAAGTAAACACTCTACTAATAGATCATATGGCTCTACTATCTATATACAGAGTATTAAAAAAGTCCTGGGATAGCATTATATTTTTTGAACCAATGCACATAAAGCAATAACACTTGACAAATATATACAATGCCTAAAAATCTACATTTTGAAGCAAATATCAATGTTTTCTATCACACTAGGGATGATCCACAGGAAGCCAGAAGAAAATCTTAAATGTAAGCATAGGTCAATATGTATACCATTTTAAAGGTATTAATTAGTAGAGCATTGTGCCTTCTACTACCTTTTGGTAAATTATACCTCAAAAGGTTAATTCTAAACAAAATGGCGGTGCTTGAAAGTTTCAATACTGATCTTATGTACATGTTCTAAAATGGCTTAATTTTATAGTAACCATGTCAGAAGAAGCTACACACTTTACACATGTTTACTGTACACAGACGCCTACTTTAAGATGTATTCAGTGCCAAGCTATTCTTCTATGGGAACGATCCACGAGGGGTCAGTAGAAAGGTTTTAATGAAGCGTAGGTTGATATGAACATTATTTTAAAGGGCTAGTCAAGCAAAATAGAATGCCACAAACTGCATTTCAAAAGCTTTATTCATTACAAAATGGTGGCGGTTGTTATTTTTTTTTTTTACGCTGGTGTTTTAGTGCTATAACCCAGGTACTTAACCAGGTAGTGGTATATTGCTCTAACCAGGTACCCAGGATTGTACGCGAGAGGTTCTATTGTCAGTCCTCTTAATACCAACACGGCATCCGCTCAATGGTTTCTATCGATGTGGACACTAATAGAGAAGTCTGGATTATCCATGTTAGGTGGTAGTCAAGGTTCAGATGTTGTGTAGGAAAGAGAATGGAGTTTCAGACTTGTCAGTTCACTGAAAATCAATACATGGTTCGGATCCCACATAAAGTCTGTTAGTTGTCCCTGGCTATTGGGCTATTAATAAATAGTTCTTTGTTAGAGAAAGTAGACCTTAGAAACAATTACTAAATTAAATAGTTCTTTGTTAGAGAAAGTAGACCTTAGAAACAATGACTAAACTTGTTCAACTACACTCACCACACTCATTTGCCCCTTTTATTTGCTTATATCTCTTCGATTATTGTCTTAGTAATGAATAATAATAATGTGTATTATGTTCGTGCACATCTCCTCTAGTAAGTTTGCGTTTGCCCTATATTATATTAATTCTTGGCCTGGAGCACTATAACCTAACCTAAAATTACGAATATATATTACTTTGCCTCTCAAAATATGTTAAAAACTCTGCGACTGTTTTAGGTGTTCCTGCAGTATCGACTGTTAGCTTGGCGTGCACCTCGCTTTCTGACTCACCTTGCCCAAGGGGTTTTAATTCTGTTGGCGTGGTATACAGCTCTCTCTAGAGTAACAGACTACGCTCATCACCCACTGGACGTGCTGGCAGGAGGTGTTATTGGGTCACTATGGGCCATTCTCATGGTAAGATCTATCATTTCAACACCTAAACAGTTTATTCAGAAAAGTAGAATATGATATCCTAAATTGATTTACACTGCAAAACAGCTGTAAAAATATAACTTTGCATTGTTTGTGATAATCATGAGTAAGACTGGTTCAAAAAGAAGTGATTTTTCAATGAGTAGAAGTGATTTTAATATACAGTAAATAGCTAACTGATATGCGGGTAATAATTTTTATTGACTAAGTTATAAATTATAATCATGCCAAATAAATATTATTATTATTAGATCAAATTGTGTTTTGAATTTATTTCACTCTTATATGAATAAAACTTGAACGAATATACCTAAATGTGGTAAATTCATGCAAAATCCTTTTCTACTTTTAGCTTATGCTACATGAAGTAAGATATTTGTTTTAGTTTTAAATTTGACATGAGATAGTACCTGCAACACCCGGTTTCGGAATATCAAGGTGGATGTAGGTTAGCAGGGGTCTAAAATATGAGGATAGAGTGTCCGTGTTGGGTGGTAGTTAAGGTTGACATGTTGTGTAGGGAAGAGAACTGAGTGTCAGGTTTTTCAGTTAGTTGAAAATCAGACCAATACTACATAGGTTGGATCCCACTCAAATCTGTAGGTTCCTTAGTCGCCCTGGTTAATGGTCTATTTATGAATAGCTCTTTCTGAGGAACAGTCGACCTTAGTTAGTAACCATGACTACACTTGTTGATCTGCTCTCATCACACTCATTTGCCCTCCATATCCACCTATATCTCTTACTAATAAATAATATATATTTCTTCTCTGATGGTAGATGTCTGTTTGTGTGAACTAACATGTGAATATGTATAAATTTTAAACAGTTAAACTTTTGGTTTTCTTGTTTACACAACTCCTTATAATTTTTGGCACAGAGTAAAACCTTGAAATATACTATTATGTTTCAGATATTCTTTATTGTATGTGTACTTTGTATAGCTGTAAAAAATAAGCCTATTCATCCAACATGTTTGTTTATTTTAACAAATTAGTTGGGTATAAATAGGTTTGTTTACATGATTCAGCACATGATTTTCATTTTATGCACTCGTTAAAATTGATGACTGATAATCTGGCCTATAACGTTTTATCTAACTTGATAACGGAATGAGGTTTCAAGTTACATTCAACATCTTCGTGTTTTCAATTTTGATGATATATACAACTTTTACACAGATTGTTCAGCTATATTTATTTCATATGGACAAAATGTGGTAAAAGCAGATTACAGGCAGCAGAAATAAGATTTTTGATAGGAATAGACAAGATTAGCAAAAGTGGTAAAGTATCGAACGATGTTGTTATATCGTTTTTCTCTATATATTGATATTGATATAAATGTTTTTCTCTATAAAAATAATTACAGAGAAATGTTAAAAGTTATACCTCTATAAGAGACAATGAAACTAAGGCTTCACACTGGGTTACTGCACTGTGCCACTAGTGCTGACAGATTCACTGTTCAGAATGGACTACGTCATTGCACTATTTTTTGACCTTTGAATGTCTTTGGGTGTTATCATCCTCCTGGTAATCACCATTACTTTCAGTCCATTAAGTGTAATTATTCATTTTTTTATCACTAATACCCTGATCATAAAGATATTGGTCGGATTGGATTGTGAATAAATGTTGTTAGTATAGATGAACAACTGTAGTCTTTGTTACCAACCAAGGTTGACTGACCCTTAGAGGGAAACATTTATCGATAGCCTAATATCCGGGAACAAATAAAAGATACAGCTTATAATGGAACGTGAACCATGAATCAGCTAACTGATAAGCATGTTACTTAGTTCTCTCCTGATCAACATCTGATCTAAATAGACTCTACCTCCGTCAGATAGTCCAAAGTATATTTTCGTAAATCTCTCCTGCCTACATGTTTTACAATAGGTTGACATCATCAGAGCACTTATCAAAATTAAAACACCTATAAACACAAACATACATATAAAACAAATAGGCCTACAGTCCCGGTTCAGGTAGTATGGTCCTAGCAATGGTTTGTTACCCCTGGCGGAAGTAAGGCCTACTCAAGTAAATATTGTAGTTCATGGGCATAAGAATTAATTTTAACATTTTATCTCTGAACACCAGCCAACATGGACATCCCAGACTTCTCCAACATAGTTGATGCTGATGGCAACCATTGAGAGGATATTATGAGAAATGAGAACAGAACCTATCGCCTACAATTTCCACAACACAGCCTCTCAATACCTTGATAACTGTGCTGATTTGTCCAGATATATTTTGATACAGTCTTTCTCTTAATCAAAAGAATCAACTTATAGATTATTTTAGTAAAGGCTATTGCACATTTCTAAGTATGTTAATTAAATTTCGTATGGAGAGAGTTTTTAGTGGAGAGAAATGCCCAATAAAGACACAGTTCCCTCACCTGCTTAGACGAGCCCATTTTTGTCTCGTAGATTCTTTGGACTATCAGCATAATGTGACTTCCAACAATGGGAGTGGCACAGGAGTAAAATATTTTATGGTCATATCGCGAACTTAACCTGGAACAGCTGCTTGGCAAGCCACTGCCTTAACCCCTTAGCTATGGCTGCTCCAGAGACTGAAAAAAGCATATACTTCTTGACTATGTGAATAAACTTGCACTTAGTTTTGATTAGCTCCATTTCTTGAGTGTTGCATGTTTAGGCCTCAAGGATGTTGTGGCCATTCTATTGGCCAGTATCATTTGTGGGTGGGAGAGGTTCAGGGAGTATCAGGGTCAGTGTGACCCACCCATTATGCCCCATTGCTACTTTGACATTGTATTATAAAGCCGTTATCTCATACAGTTTGTATCTCTAAGATTGTATCTAGACAAATTATATACAGAGTAAATAAGGGACCCTGTTTATCACCGAACTCAAACGATGAAGTATTTGTTACATTTTCAGCTGACTGTGACTGTATTAATATTTTATATTCAGATGAAGGTGACAAGCTAAACTGCTCAAACTATAGAAATATATCTTCTAAATATCAAATGCAAACTACTTTCAAATTAGTTTTCAACAGACTTAAAAAGAATATATAAGATTATTATTAGTGACCACCAAACAGGTTTCATGATGAAGGTCACAATTGATCAAATATTTATAATGAAGAAGTATTGGAATTACAAAGAACTTATGGAACAAGCTAATATACCAAAGAAGCTTAGTCAATTTAACAAAAATATGTATAAACAACTCAAAAGGAAATGGAAGATAGAAAACAAGTATACAAAGACATTTTATATCAAAAACAGGGGTGTTGGACTATCTCCAATGTTATTTAATATTGTGATTGAAAAGACTTTGAGGAAAACAATAATCAAACCGGAAGGAGGAAAAGTAGGGAGAAAAAATGAATATATTAGTATTTTTTTCAAATCAAATCAAATTCTCTTTATTTCACAAACATTAAGAATGAAAATGGCGTCATAGTAAATAAACATAAAAAGTTACAGTATAGAAGTACAATAGTCATAAAATTCTTCTAGGGTGTAGATTGGCCTATTCTGCAGCCATCTGTGTAGCTCTTTCTTCATTTTGCTCCCCTTTAACGTCCTTAGAGACTATGGCAGGTGGTTGTACAGCTTTTGTCCAATGTAAGATGCCTTCTTCTCAAAAAGTGCTGTTCTGTGGCATGGAAGGGCATAGTTAGATGCATGACGAGTGTTGTATGATGTATGTATTTGCAGATGATATGGCCATAACGATAAATAAAAGAGAAGATTTGGGGCAACAAACTGTTGTATATTAACTTGAATTTAAATAGATAAATCCTCAAATTAAGTTTGTTGAACATTTTTGTTCACAAGAAAAACCAATCTTATTTACAGATGTAAACAGTCTAATAATCAACAGCTTGAAATCATTGTATTAAAATATTAACACATGTTGTTGAGTTGGTAAATACATGACACAAACTGAGCAGTTTCAGATACAAGCAATAAAGAAAGGGCTTAAAGTTAACGAAGACAAAACAAAGTACATGACAATCAGCTGTAGAGAAGAAGTCAATGGAACACCTTTGAAGTGGTGCACTACAACTTTGAAAGAACGGAAAACAATAAAAAGCAATGATCAGGAGGAAACAGAAATTCAATGAAGACTGTTAGCAGAGGATAGATGTTACTGAAGTATATCCAAGCTGCTGAAAAATAAGCTGTTAGCAGAAAGATCAAAACTGAGGATTTATAAAACAATGACTCAACCCATATTGCTATACTGTTCCAAAGAGTATAGCCTCAACAACAAAAATCAAGGAAGAACAGCTTTGAAAACAAAATTTAAGAATAGTTTCTGGGCCACTTAGAGAAGGAGACAGATAGTGAATAAAGAAAAACAGAGAACTTTGAGAGCTATACAAGGAACCATATATAGTGACTGCTATGAAATGAAAGGGATTAAAGTGGCTGGGACACTTGGAAAAAGGAGAAGATGACAAACTGGAGGAAAAAGTTTAGAAAGGAAAGTCAGAAGGGAAAAGACCTATAGGAAGACAAAGATTGCGGTAAATTGACAGGTGAAGAAGGATCTTTAGAAGATAGAAGTGAACTCTGAGGTGAGACACAACAGGACAGAATGTAGGGGAGTAGTTGGGAAGGAAAAAACCCAACCGGTGTAAATACGGTGTTCTATAAAATAGTGTCATTAACAAATCAAGCATTTGAGTTTTATAGGTCATGTCATTAAGACACCCATATCAACTGCTCATGTAAATCTATATCTATAAAATCCAATGTATGTTTGTCTGCTTGTCTGTCCTTTATGCGCTACCAAACCGTCAAGCCGATCGCCATGAAACTTGGGGAAGTTGTTCTAAATACCCCAGGGAAGGTTTCTGTCCTATTCCCGTTTCTTTAATCCCTCAGGGCTCCGTCCCTTGGACTTCTAAAGTTTCAATGTTAATCAAATAGCAGGATGCACGAAAGTATAATAAGTCAAATATAAAAAGAATATCAGCTGTGGGTTTTAAATACTGTATGTCAGAATTAAATTAAACCATGTGTTAATTTTTTTAACAGTTTATATTTTGTTTTGATTTCTTGTTAATAAACTAACTTACACAACATGTTAATTTTAGTTCTTGATGGGTCTTCTATAAAAATTATGCCACCCAAAAGGAAATGTATAGGGCGATGCACACCTGAAGCACGAAGGAAAAGGGCTGCTCGATCTTCAGAAACTGACGAGCAAAGAGAAGCAAGACTAGAAGCTGATCGAAGACAAACTGCTGAAGCCCGAGCTAATGAAACCAACGAGCAATGGGAAGCAAGACTAGAAGCTGTTAGAAGACAAACTGCCACACAAAACGGAAGAACAAAAAATATTGTTTATAAAAAAGCCCTCGATTAAATGTTTGAAAGCGAAACGATTTTTTTATGTTTAATTAGATACTGTTTTTTTAATAAAACAATGTAAAATAGATTGGATGTAATCTTAAGATGTCTTCCTCTGAAATCGCAGCAATGCGCGACGGGTATGCTAGTTGTTCATAATTAATTAGCTAATACAAGGTATTAATTTAGTACACTTAGAACTGTACAAGTTGTAGAGATCTACACTAAAACACCACCATCAATTTGACCAATTCTATTGTTTTTTAGCATTGTATATATAGTGAGAACAACTTCACTCTGATTGGGCCGAACAGAAAGTGACCTGCATGCATGTATATTTAGTGCGTATAGTGGTTTCAATAGCAGTTGAGAATCTTTCCACGGCTCAGCTGCCTTACATTATGGCTGTGACTAACTTTCTTCCGTCTTCGAGTGTTCAACCCAACAATGTTTTGTTGAAAAAAAATAACTGTGACGAACTGTACAAGATTTTTTTATTTTCATAATAAAAGTACACAGAATCATAATTGAAGTACACAGCCTACCATCCTTCTCGTTGTCATGAAGAGTAATTCTCCATCTCACTTCCACCACTCAATGCATATTTCTTCTACCTTTCAGTAAGAAACTTTCTAAACGGTCTATCTACACTAGGATGTTATCTAGTCACAAATTTGTGGTTCAATAAATAAATGTTACTCCTGCTGGGATTTCCAAATCTGAAGACGTCTATGATAATTTACAAAACTACAGATAATACTTTCATAATTTTAATCTGCCTGTTTTACTGAAATTTTCAGATAATACGTGACATATTTTTCTGAAATTTAATTTTACTGACTAAATACTAACTTATTTTATTGTTTTAGGTAACATTTGTCATTGACTTAAGGCTTGAAAACCTGGTCATTTCGAAGGACGAGCTTCGCTCGCTCAGGCCACCCTCTGCCATCGGAGGTCTCAACAACGTCTAAAGAATTTCAATTAACTGAACAACTTACAGAGGACAATTTATAGGGGCAAAATAGCTTTATCAGTGTTTTAGTTGTGTAACCATTAACTAAATGTTACTTCATTAAGAGAAGTAATTGTTGTATATAATTTATAGATTGTATTCATTTTAGGACTTTATTATTCTTTGAACTCACAATAATTATTAATTGACTTATTGTAAGTAAATGACAATTTCATTAGGGATTGTGTAGATGTAAGAACTATACTGTTTCTTATTTGATAGTTAGTAATAATTTAATTTATTGATTGCACAACACCATAATTCTCCAACATTTTAGTAAAAGGTGCATCGTGTGAATGAAGAGTTGTCTGAAGAGAGTAAAGCAGGTTAGGTCTAGGGTGACTATTGATTATAGATATAATCTACAGTCTATAGTGACTATAGATATGCTACTATAGTTACTGTAGTGAGACTACAGTGTAACTATAGATTTTTTAGTTAAAAGTAACAAGTAGCTGGCGTGATGGCTCAGTGGCTAAGTCTTCGGACTGCGGAGGGCAAGGTTCAAGGTTTGAATCCCCACTGAGCCAATAGTCGGTACTTCACTTGTTGAATTAAGTTCACGCACAGGCTTGCAAGCCCATGTAAACTGGTGAGTAATGTTTTAAAACAAATATTAATACAATTTTAGCAAACAGTTCATGCAGAAGCATAGAGAGAAAGTCAAGTATTAAATCATTTGATAAATAAAGTTCCTTAGTTTGGAGACAGTTTGTTTACGAGTCAATTAATCAGATTAAGAGATATTTTTAACCACCATTAGCTAACTAATCAAAAATTATTTCCCTGAAGTAGATAGATAATACCACAGATAACTAACTCTATCCAGATAGCGATAGTATATAGGAAAAGCGTACATGCTGTTTAAGGAGTTTATAGTTGAAACACATTACACAACTGTGATATTGGGTGCAATGTTGCTGTATTGAACTGCCTCCCTCACTTCTAACTAGGTGAACTAAAAGAGATGTGTGACTGAGTTCAATTTGGCAACGCCACCCAGTTCATAGCTGTTCGACGTGCTTTAAAGCGAACAGTTCACACACTATGAAAAATTGTTTAACACTCTTTAGCATGGGGATGAGCTATCTGGGTAGAGTTAGTTATATGTGATAGTATATTTAATATTTGTAAAGATATTTACACTAATATAGTTGTAAAGGCAGAGACTGAAAATCATATATCACTGATATAAATAACATTAAATATAAAAGTTCTTGAATGAAAGACTTATTAGTAATAATTAGGTAAAATGATTTAAATATTAACAATTTGTTTAGAATGTAACTTTTATTATTTCTTTAGGAAAAATAATCAAGTGTAGGTTATAATTGAGATTTTACGAGAAAAGCATTTGTTACATAAGTCATGTATAAAACTAACCTATGGTAAAGAGCAGTGATGTAGTGGCAAATTATCCAATGTGAGAACGCTATATATATTTGACAAATTATAAAAAAGTCGTATTTATATAATATCTTAAAATGCCTACAATAGCTAATAGCATAAAATTGAATGTACCTGAGCTCACAGAATAACACTTAGCCTTCCAGGATTTTTTATTATTATGAAAAATTATAGTTAAAACAAAAGAAAAGAAATATTAACATTATTTTTATAAATTTAACTAATTATTTTACTATACAACATAAAAATGTATTAAAAATTCTTACTGAGGTTTACTATCATAACCTCATTCTTTAAATTTAATAAATATTCCAAAAATCACAAAGGCAGAAATAAAAAAAATATTAACTCTTTATAAGCGGCTAATCAGCAAATGCTTTATTAATTTATTCTTTTATTATTCTTTATTAGGTTGATGTTTAGCTTGTAGAGTTCTAGTATAATCAGCTGAGCGGTGTCATCGTAGCCATGTTCTGATGTAGTCCTATGGTTTCCATTTCCGGATATTTGGGCCATTCAACTTGATAAACATTAGCGCTGATACATGCTTGAAAGTCAGTCTTTTTCTAGTTGGAGATATTATTATGTTCATTTGACTAAAACCCCAATCACACTCTGATATAAACTGCAAGGAACCAGTTTAGAGCAAGTGATCAGTTGATTAAATCTTTTGGATTGACCGTGCTGTCAATACTTGATAGTCATACCAAACAGCCGTTACTGTTTTAAAGAATTGCATATCCAAATCGTGCCCAAAAATGACCAATTTTGTTTATAAGCAAATCAAGTTCATCAGCACACTCTAATAGTTCTCTGTGGTTTTCAGGTCATTTGCAGAATAGTTTTGTCATGTGTATAGCTTATCAATAAAAATTTGAAAGTAGTTAACAACTCCTGCGTCATTGATATTTTATTTAAGATCAACATCAATCTAGCTTACAGATATTTGTAAAGTATTGTTTTATTATTGACATAAATCATTTTATACCAAATTAATACCAATAAAACTTTGGTTATTTTTCTTTTACCTTCAGAAAACCAGTGTTGGAACGTTGTTCCCACGCATTCCCGCTCCAGTACACCAATGGTAAAGAGCATAAAAAAGTAAAATCACATAGTAAATTGATTTTTAAAATGAAAACATAAAACTCCAAGAAAGGTTTTGTTAAGTTGCAGAAAGAATTTTAATATTAACTTGCACATATTTCAACTGGGCATAGGTTATATATCTTTTAATATGTTGTCTTAAGTCATGGGAACCAAAAATAATTTATATCCATTACATTTTAAATAGTTTTACTATAACGATTCAAAATAACTCAAGAATTCAGTAATTAATCACGCTATAGCACCTCAACTATAAACAAACAAGTGGCATATAAAGAACAAACAAAAAAAACACAAAAATGTTTACTGTACTGTATTTTATGACAAAAATGACTGCCGCACCAAGTTTTAAAATTTTGCCGTGACCTATTGAATGCTAAATACTAATTTTGACTATTGTATACAATTAATATTGTACGTAAAGCACAATCAAACAAAATAATTATTCTATTATATAAAAATATAATATTAGTGAATTGTATATATTGTAGTAATTCATTTGCTGAAGTTTAACTGTCTTAATTCATCTTGGTTGCAGATTGAAAAGCATTTTTCTGTATGTTTCTGAATATTTACAATGTAAATATTTTTAATTTAGTAAATGTAAGCATACATTAAATTTCAATAATTGTTTTTTCAGTTTGATCTTTTTATTTGACTTATTGTTTTGTTACACGATAAATAAATCTGATACAAGTATTGATGTTCTAAAAATATTGAATCTAGATGTTATTAATTTTTTATCACTTTAGAAACAAAACTTCAGCTAACTATGGGTCTATTAGGTACAAAAATGTTTTAGTTAATACTATTATAAACTCATTTACCAGTAGTCAACTTTAGTAACTGAGAATTAACAAAAATAGAATAAATTGATATTTATTTATTTTACAGGAGTATAATTCTTATAACACATGAACTATAAATCTCTAAACAAATTGATTTTTGTTAGTTAATACAAGGTGGGACATTTGTTAACAAATATTATTTAGTCTTTCTAAGATAGTGCATTTAATTTTATTTATTTATTATTGTTGTATTAAACAGTTAGTTGAGTCATTAAGCATTATTGAATTTGAGGTTAACTCCTTGAGGAAAGATGTAAATACTATCATTTGTTTGTATATCAGAGCTAATGAATGTATTCAATTTGTTTATTTTAAGTAAAACTTACACTCATTTTTATATCTACCTTGTGTTTGTTAATACTCCTCTCCTACCGTACTCTTATCAACACCCTTGAAGAGGTTTCATGAAAATAAAACCTTGTTTTCCTTTTGAAAGATTGTTGGTTATGGGTCAATAAACCATCTAAAGATTTATAGCATGCTCTACTTCTGCGTCTATCCAGATGAAAACATTTATCAGCTTGGAAAATCTTTTTACATTACAGGTGATATTGTCTCAAGATGTTCAAATGTTTGAAAGTTTAGCCAGGTCTGCACACAGTAACGCTTGATCTTTCAGTCTGTATCTTCAATTTTATTTTACAATTTTTGCCTATAACTGTTTTTCACGTGGACTCTAAAAGTTTTTAAATAACATAATGTTTGTTCGTATATGCGTACACTTACATGATAGAATGTTTTCATAGCATAACATGCAAATAGTTTATTATGTATGAAATGCAGTTCAAGGAACTTACCATGTTAATTATACTATAATTATAGGTAGGTCTTTGTACTATAGAGTGCAAGGTCCAAGTTTAAAATTCGCAACTGAGCTAACGAACAATACTTTACTCATTGAATAAAGTTCACGCACAGGCCTGCAGGCCCATATGAAACGCGAAATGAAGTTTTTAATGACACTGTATCCCTGCAGTTGTTAATAAGTTGTTCAAAATTTTTTAATAATTTTGTATCCCTGCAAAAAATCTCTGAAGTATTTGGAGAAATGTGGTAACTGCACTTTTGATGGAATGAGAAATTTGATTTTATGGCTGTTAAATTAAAAAAGTGTTTAGGTTGCCATGGGTTTGACATTTTCTCTAAAGGAAAGGAACATTGATTTTATTGCAATGTTAAATTAACCCAATATGATTTGTTTAGAAAAAAAACAGCAAAGCTGATATTTCTGGACTTGAATAAAAGAAAACTTACCCTTCTTTGTTTTTGACAGTAAGACATTATACAAGATACAGTCTGAATTTAGATATTGGTCAATTCTTTTGTGAAGTGAAAGTGCTATTTCTAAATCCATGTTTTTACCATCTTATAAGAATCTAGATATTTGTTGGACAAAGCTGTTAAAGAGTAATTCTTGAATGTCTCCAAATTCTTCTAATATAGATGTTTTAGAGAAATTTGATTGCTATGAAGAGTTTATCATTTCTTATTCACATCAACGAAGGAGCATAAGTGGTCTTTTATTCAAGTCCAAAAATATCAGTTATATACGTGACATCATACTTTGTGTGTGACATAAACAGGAGGGGGAGAAAATAAATCTGTCAATCAGTCAATTATTTTATGTATAAGAGGTACAGTTAAAAAGTTCCCATAATTGGTTGAAATATACTTATTGGGCAAAGATACAACTTAAAAACCTATTTTCCTTCAAAATACTCTTCTCCTGCAACCACACTTGTCCCAACAATTAAACAGTTGTTCAAAACCGTTTTGATACTGATTTTTTAAATGTATTTCAGTTGATTTTTTCTGACAGCTTCAGCGCCTGAAAATTTTTTTCCTTTCCTGGCCGGCATGAGTCCTGAGGATGGTTAAGAGTGGTAAGGCGGAACTTGATGAGGTAGTTAAATACTTACGGGGATCAATGTGCAGGGGTATTGCCATTCAGAAAAGTCCAGTTGTTGTCTGCCCATTTTCAGGCCGTTTCCTCCTATTGTCATCTCGTTAGCACCTGATAATTTTTGTGTGGACACTGCCAAACGATTTACCTCATATGCGATTTCATCAATCATTATTCATCTGTTTGCATGGACAATTTTCCGAACTCACTCAATGTTGTCATCTGTGGTTGCAGTTGAAGGGCGTTAACTACAAGAATCGTCCCAACTTTTACGAGATTTTCATGAAAAGACTTTTAAAGCGAAATACAAAATTTAATGTTTTCTCGCTGTTCATTAAATAAATATTCAAAAAGTGACAATGTAAACACGAAAAGTGCTCCCCACAGGGCAACAATGGCAGTTGAGCAATACTCGGGCTACCAATATCCCTTTTCCAGGACACCAGGAGTAGTACTAGCAGCTACAGAACAAAATGCCTACCAGTGTCCATTCTGTGTCTCTAGACATCGATTCCAGGAACATTTTGATTGAACATTGTATGTTAAATGTACTACTTGTATTGTTAAAACCAATGTTTTTGTATCAGAAAAGTACTGCTGATACAGTAATTCTGGTATGGATTTATTTTTCAAGATAGTTTAAATGTTTTCAAGTACTAACCGGGGCTAGTGGCCGAGCGGTGTAAGATGTCAGGACTTTGTACCTGTTAGAGATAGCGCAAGATCAAATACTCTCCTTGACATATAGTTTTTATCATTAATGTTCACCTTATACTGTACTGATTCTCCCCCTTACTCTATCTGTTAAGTTTCCCACAGAGATCAATAGTCTATGGTGAATGGGTAAATGAAGGTAATAAGGTTGAAGAGAAGATTGGCCTCCTTTTTTTAAAAAAGCAAACATCTCTTTCACTGTAGATATAAAAGTAGATAAGTAATAAAAGTATAATTTTTAAAATTTAGTCATGTTCTTTCATTACATTTCCTGATTCTACCATTCAAAATTAGTAGCACTTTGGTTGGTATACCACTAATTGTTTACCTGAGTTTGGTCAAATAATGATAAAATTCTTGCCAATCAAAATCTATACCTATCTGTCAGCAGTTACATATTTGAGCCATTATTTTTGGATTAATATTTTAGTGTTATGGTGAATAAATACATCTGTTGCTGTATATTATATTTAATCATATGTTAAATATTTATTCACTTGTTTACATTTTATATTTCCATTCTAATTTGTATGCTCAACTTTAAGTTTATTAAAACCTTCTCTTATGTCTCTGTTATTCGTTATTTGGGTTTATTCTATTACAATTTAATAAACTTAAGGTAGTAAAGTGACTTGCTATACTATAGTTTGTATCATGGAAAGATTTTTAAAACCTGACAAATTCGAAGCTGATCCAATTGTACCTACATGTTCTAAACAATGGAAATACTGGTTGAGATCATTTTGAAAGTTTTATTGAAAAGGTCTCATCTAAGGAACAAGAAATTACATCCAAAGACAAAATGAACCTTCTGATCAATCACATTCTCAACAAGCTTTCGAATTTATATCTGAATGCATAACTTTTGAAGAAGCAATTGATATACTTAACACTGTGTACATCAAACCTACTATAGTGAAATATTTGCAAGGTATCAACTGGCTTCACGTAAGCAAAAGGCAGGTGAGTCTATCAGTGAATACCTGTTGACTTTAAAAGTATTAAGTAAAGAATGTGCATTTTTGGCTGTCACCGCTGAAGAGCATAAAAATAATTTTATTAGGGACGCTTTCATAAACGGAATTTTATCATCTGCAATTCAGCAACGTCTCTTGGAAAATAATACACTAACTCTGGAACAAGCTTCCAAACAGGCTCTAGCATTAGAAACAGCTCATAATCAGTCTGCTTACTATTCTAATGTTGATTCCATTGTAAACGCTGCTACACCTGAAAATGCCATTATTGAAAACCAAAGTTCCCAAGTTTCAGCCGTAAGCTCTGCTAAATGCTTCTTTTGCGGATATAGTCGACATCCGCGAATAAACTGTCCAGCTAAAGACGCCATATGTAATATTTGCTCTAAATCTGGACATTACTCTAAAGTTTGTAAGTCAAAACACAAGAAAGAAAATAATAAAACCTCTAATGCTGTTATTACTAACTATTCAAATGTTGTTGCTACTGTGACAGCAGCTTCACCTTCTTGCCTAAAACGAGCCGTTGTAAAAGTATTCATAGACCAATATGAAGCAGATGCATTGATAGATACTGGAAGTTCAGAAAGTTTCTTGAGTGATTCATTAGTTTCTCGATATAAAATCAAGCTTATTCCAGGTTCTAGTAGAGTTTCAATGGCTTCTACCTCACTGAGCTCCCAAATTGTTGGATATTGTATTGTCAATGTGAGACTTCTTTATCATTCATATATCAAAACAAAAATGGCAGTTTTAAAAGACCTTTGTGCGGATGTCTTAATAGGGCATGATTTATTAAAACATCACTCTCTCGTCCAATTGGACTTTGGAGGAATAAAATCCCCGCTTACCGTCTGTTCTTTAGATCATGCTCAGGTAGAACCCCCACCTTTATTCAATAAATTAACTAAAGATGTACATCCGATTGCTACTAAGTCTCGAAGACATTCAGTAAATGACAGCAAATTCATTAAAAACGAGATTGAAAAACTGTTATCGGAAGGTATAATTGAAGAAAGTCGATCGCCATGGCGAGCACAGGCCCTAGTTACAGCAAATGCAAATCATAAGAGACGAATGGTGATCGATTATTCTCATACAATTAATTGATTTACCCTTTTTGATGCTTATCCACTGCCTAGTATAGAGCATGTTGTCTCGCAACTATCAAAATATTCTGTGTTTAGTACCATTGATTTATCTAGTGCCTATCATCAAATTCCCATACGAAATAATGAAAAAGAATACACTGATTTTGAAGCTGGGGGCAGGCTCTATCAATTTACAAGAATTCCATTTGGGGTGACTAATGGCGTAGCTTGCTTCCAGAGGGTAATTGATGATATTATACGGTCTGAGAATCTAAGTGGAACTTTTGCATATCTGGATGATATTACTGTATGTGGCAAAGATGAGCAAGAGCATGATGTAAATTTAAATAACTTCCTTAACGCTGTCAAAAAATTTGGACTGACTGTAAATAATGAGAAGAGCAAATATTCTCTTAAATCAATAAAGCTATTGGGTTATGAGATAAATAACAAAACCATTAAACCTGATCAAGACAGACTTAAACCGCTGATTAATCTGCCATTACCCACAGATACAGCATCATTGAGAAGAACTATTGGTATGCTATCTCACTATTCTAAATGGATCCCGTACTATTCAGACAAAATTCAAAGTCTAGTTCAAACTAAAACATTTCCAGTTTCATCTTTGGCTGCCACTGATTTTGAAAATTTCAAACAAGAAATAGTGAAAACAGCCATATCTGCTATTGATGAAACTATTTCATTTGATGTTGAAACCGATGCGTCTGAACACTCAATTGCTGCTAGCCTTTCACAGAATGCCATTCCAGTGCCATTTTTCTCAAGAACCGTAACACCGAGTGAACAAAGACATTCTGCAGTTGAAAAAGAAGCTTATGCTATTGTCGAAGCCTTAAAGAAATGGCGACATTTTCTGATAGGTCGTCACTTCCGGCTAATCACTGATCAAAAATCTGTCTCCTTCATGTTTAACAATACTCATTCCAGCAAGAATGAAAAAATACTCAGATGGCATCTAGAACTTGCGTGTTATAATTATGACATAATTTACAGGCCTGGAAAACAAAACGAGGTAGCAGACACACTATCCAGAGTTTGCGGGTCAACTAACATGAACAAACTGTATCAATTGCATTCTCAACTTTGTCATCCTGGAGTTACTAGGATGGCCCATTGGATCAGAAGTCGAAATCTGCCTTACTCGTTGGAAGAGATAAAGAGAATGACCACTACTTGTCCTATATGCGCAGAGGTTTGCTTCTACAAACCCCAAGAAACGGCATTGATAAAAGTGACTGCTCCATTCGAAAGGTTGAATATAGGTTTTAAAGGGCCTTTACCAACAAACTCTAAAAATAAATATCTGCTTACAATCGTTGACGAATTCTCGCACTTTCATTTTGCTTACCCGTGCCCTGATACGACAACAGAAACAGTAATAAGGAAACTAAGTGAGTTATTTTGCTTATTTGGACCGCCCTCTTATATTCACACTGACAGAGGCTCAACTTTTATGTCAAAAGATCTTAAAGACTACTTTAACTCAAAAGGCGTAGCGACGAGCAGAACCACGCCTTATAATCCCCAGGGTAATGGTCAGATTGAACGTTAGAGTGGTATAATCTGGAAAGCTATTACACTGCTGCTTAAAAGTCGCAAGTTAAAGATAAACCAATGGGAGAGTGTCTTAAATGATTCCTTGCATTCTATTAGGTCCTTACTTTACACTGCTACAAATGTAACACCTCATGAGAGAATGTTTATTCATTCTAGAAAATCATCAAATGGACATTCTTTGCCAACCTGGTTTCTTGCATCTCAAAAAGTATTTTTAAAGAAAAGTGTAAGACAGAGCAAATAAGACCCACTAGTAGACGAGGTTGAATTAATAGATGTGAATCCCCACTATGCGACGGTACGTTTCAGTAATGGAGATGACAAAACAGTTTCTCTGAGGCAACTTGCTCCAAGGGGGAACTATGACACCGTACTCTCAAAAGATGAAAAGGATCAGTCAGTTTCGATAAGTAACCAGCCAGTGAGTGAATACATTAAAGAAGTTCAAGAGGCTTCTAATCAAGACATACCCAAGTTAGAAGTAGGCAATAGCTCCACTACAAACCATGTTCCTCACTCATCCAAATCAAACAGTTCATACTCTCCACAACAAAAGGAATATTCGATACCTCCATCTAATCAAAACCATGATTCTGAATATGTACCTTTGAGGCGAACCACAAGAGTTAGATATCCTCCAAAATACCTTGAAGACTATTCTCTAACAAGAAGGGGTGAATGTGGTGAATAAATACATCTGTTGCTGCATATTATATTTAATCATATGTTAAATATTTATTCACTTGTTTACATTTTATATTTCCATTCTAATTTGTATGCTCAACTTTAAGTTTATTAAAACCTTCTCTTATGTCTCTATTATTCGTTATTTGGGTTTATTATATTACAAGTGTATAGTATATTTTTAGGTTCTAGGCTCATTTTTCTTCTTTCGACCTGGTACTAGTGATTTTATGTAATAGTTCAGTCTTTTTTATTTATTTTATGTGATGTTTTTATTTATTTTTTTTTTTTTTTACCAAACTAGTTAGAGTTCAAAATCTCTGTAAGTCCAACTTTGTCATTTTTATTTTAATTCTTTGATTAAATTCTTTTCTTTCTTATTTGTGATTTTTCATCACTTATGTTTGTAATATCACTGTTCAGAATCTGCATTATTTCATTGAAAGTCATTGTGTCTAGCTCATTTATTTGGAGTTGGTTATTTCAATATTTTATTTTGTCAAAACAGTTTGACAAATTATAAAGTGTAGGATTATTTCTCTATAGCATGTTAAGGCTGTCCAATCTTAAATCTTAAATTTTTCTACTGTGTCAAGTTCAAATAAATTTTAAGTTTATTTTACTTTAAAATTCGTACAATTTTACTTTAAAACTCTTCTTCAGCTCTTTTATCAACCATTGTGTTCTTTACAGAGCAAAAGTTTCTTTCTTTTTTGATGAATTTTTAAAATCTTTTGTTATGATTTATACTATACCAGTTTTTGAGTACCAGGTATTTTGTTTGAAACAGAGTTACGTAAAGCAAATTGTAAAATATAAATAACCTTTAAAACTGAGAATATTTTGTATGTTTTGGAATTGGATGAAGATAGCAGTTTTCTTATTATTGTATTCTGATTTCTATATTATGGACTTCTATAAAATCCTCTTTGGACTTCTATGAAATCGTCTTATACCATAGTGCTCAAATAAATATCTCCAATGTTTACCATCATTTACGAAAATAATAGTGTCCATGGTGGATTCAGTCACCACATGGGTTTACGATAATTGTCTGATTGTGTTTAAATTTAAAATAAATATAGATTTATATTAAACCGTAAAACATTTTATTTCTTACTGACATCATGAATCTAGCGTTAAACATGACATTATTGAAATTGTAAGTTAAAATACAACTAAATCTGCTGTCATAACAGCCAGAGTCGTTATAACTGTGAAGGAATATTTGTTGTCATGGCAACCAAATTGTTGTTACATTGTGACCAAATAGCCTACTTGTTCTCCAAGCAACTAGATTGTTGTATTGATTAAAGTTGTATACATAAGCTGTATAACAAGAATTCCATTTTACCTGAATTTAAAGAAGTTTTGAGTAAGTGCTTTGTTATTAGTAAATGTACAGAAGTACATATGAAACTTGTCTATTTTCATAGTTTTTTTTTAATACAAACTTTTAACATAATGTACAAGTCATAACAAATTGAAATGTTCATGATTGTTACTTTTTTTGACATTTCCAATAATTCTATGGTTTAAAAAAAACACATAATGTCATCACTATTATCATCATAAAACAGTAAGCACATAATCATCATAAATATCAAGTATGTTAATTATTATTATTCAGATTTGAGATCCAGGCATAGCTTATACATATGTTAAGGCAAATATGGATGATTACATAAATGTATGATGAGTATGGATGTTCTGTTTAGTCTTGTTAATAATTGTGTTCAACTTAGCTCAGATAAAACCGTTTATCAATAGCTTAATAAACAGAGCAATTAAGGAACGTACAGTTTTATGTGGAATATGAATCACGTAGTATTAGTATGATTTTCAGCTGCTTGACAAGCCTGATACCCCAGTTCTCTTCTCACACAACATCCAAATTCTGAATACCACCCAACACGGACACCCCAGACTTCTCTAGTAGTGTCATATAACAAAAACACTAATAATTTGTGTCGCCCTCAAGTGCTATTGTTACCTGAACCTACATTTTAGATACATACATTTATATCTAAGAATAACTAGGTATAATCATATCCGTGTGAATTTTTTATCGACAACGTTTTCTTGTTTTAATTGTTTGTATTTTGTAATCATTTGTTGAATACACAACTTTCAGATAGGCAATCTTAGTATATAAGTATTTAGTTCTTGAAAGTTTCATTAATACTGATATAATTCTATTTACACTTTTGTTTAGTTTTAATAGAAATGTAGGTTAAGATACTGCAGAAAGTAACTTCTGAGTATGACAGGAGTGTTTATACCTGTTAAAACACTTTTGCTGCAGCAACTATTGTCGGTAATCTTACCTCATGTGCTAAAGATTGTTTACTCTATTACTATTTACACTTATAAACAACAACAAAAATCAAAAACATATACAAATTTATTAAGTCGTACTAGACATTATACGACATTATATGAAATTCCTTGGATATTTCATAGGCCTTAGCTTTGTTTATAAGTGAACAGAGTTCACGTCAAACAGCAGGCATTTTAATATATAGGCAATTCGATATAAATGTATGTTATATCAAACAAATATAGAATTGAGTGATCAAGATTTAAATTCCAACTAAAATAATCTAAAATGTTCCCACAGTAATTCTGAACTGTTGTATTTTAATTAGAATTTAATTGAATCAGAAATAATTTAAAAAATCATTTATTGGACCACTTTTTTTACACATACATTGGTATTGACCCACCTGCCAACCCATATACGTACAGTGATATTGACCCACCGGCCACCCATACACGTACATTGGTATTGACCCACCCGCCCACCCATACACTTACATTGGTATTGACCCACCGGCCTACCCATACATTGGTATTGGTTCAATACCACTGTCCGTCTATGGGTGGGTGGGTGGGTTAATACCACTGTACGTGTATGGGTAGGTCAATATCACTGTCCGTGTATGGGTGGGCGGGTGGGTCAATACCTCTGTTTGTGTATAGGTAGGTCAATATCACTGTCCGCGTATGGGTGGGTGGGTGGGTCAATACCACTGTTCGTGTGTGGGTGGGTCAATATCACTGTCCATGTATGGATCAATATCACTGTCCCTCCTGTAATATTATACTTATTTTCCCTCGCAAAATCTTTCCTTCGCAAATGCTACCTCAATACTGAATGAATAAACAAACAAAGGACAAGGATTCCCGATCAGGCACAACAGCATCTGAAGTCCGCCGAGCGCTGTTCCCGATCAGGCACGGCCGCAGCAAAAGTGTTAAACACTAGAGTGTTGGAATCTCCCACAAATTAACAAAATATCAAACAATTTGTTTACTCCAGACTGTTCAAAATGGTATTGTAAATATTTAGATGGTTTTGTAACTTAAAGTAAGTACAGTACATCAAAAAGTTCTGTAGTATTTAGCAGCTCATTTTGCTATCCTGATGCTATTCTCTATTAAATGTAGCTTCAGTGCTACAATATTTATGAAGAGTGTACATGAATAAATATAGTTTCATTTCTAAATATAACTACAGCAGTAATGATTTATTCATTACTCGTGAGTATACGTAACTTTACAAAAGCATTTGTACTCGCTTCCGTTTATTTGTACTTAAATAGAATACCTCGTTGAAAATGTTGCCCAATGTAAAATAACCACAGTACTTCATTTTGTGCCTGCTACAAATTTACAAAAAATAAAAACAGAATATAACAAACTGTTGTAACGAATGCTTCTGTAACTGTTTAGTTAAGGACAGAACTGTAAAGCAACTGTTTCATTCTTTCCAGCAACTTTTTTACCACCAAATGCTATAAGTCTCAAAGGATGACGAATGTTTACATGAATTTTGGTCTGGCTATCTTTAAATTCCCTAACCCATTTCCCTAACATTTCACAGCTAATACTGTTCATCTGATTGCACACAGATAACACAGTATAATTGATAAGAGATTTTCTGTTAATATGTTGATTATCGAGTATGACTCATGATTCTGAGCACAAGTGGAACTCAGCTAGTAACCAGACTAGACAGATCATCCATACACATATAATCAATCATATTTTCTAAAAAATATGCAGAAGCTCAGTCAGTATCTTATATAAAAAAATATATATAGATGTATTGCACTATAAATTGCAGTTCTAACTTTGCCTTGTGAAATAAGACATCCTTAACTTTAATTTTACAGACATTGTATGTCACCCAGACAAGTAATATTATTTCAGTACATTATTTTTCTTGCTAAATGGATATTCTAACAAAAATGAAAGTAACACTTTTGTAATAAATATTCACTCCTAGTACACTTAATTTATTTTCAAAATAAGTCATGTAAAAAAATTCTAAACTAGTTATGATGTGTTTATTCATAAAAGAATTGGTCTGATAAAATTGGACTCTTTCCGCAAACGAACCAATAGACTAATCGGGAATTTATTCATTGTGATTTCTGTTAATCTATGACTTGTATAAATTGAGAATAAACATGCTTTTGAATTTGAATACAAATAGAATTATAAATGTCAACAATGAGTTAGACTGAATTAATTAAAAGCAAAAAATTGTAGGGACATCAAGATAAAAATGAGCAAAACTCCCGCCCAAACACACAAAGTTAATCACCCTCCTGCTCACCTATAGAAGTAGAGTAGTGATGACGCTCTTCCCCATAGGTGGGTAGGAGGGAAATGATACTCATGCCCACCCAGACATAAACAGTGGTGATACGTTCAGGCCCATCCATACATGTAGAACAGTAACGCAATGCCATTTTTTTTTTAGATGAACTAAACTAATTAATAATTCAATTTGTTTTCGCAAGCATAAATACACATTGCTGCAGTGCACTTATAAACCATCTAGCTATATACTAGTTGATGGAAAATATATATTACTAAATATTTTTGTCGTTATACAATATTCAAACAATTAATATGCAGTTATAAATGAAAAAAAAAATACTAAGAATTAATCTATTAACTAACATACAAGAAAACTATCCTATTCGATACAACATAAATAGAAAAAAGTAACAAAAAATTAAATCAAGTATTATAGGGTTTTTTTTTTTTTTTACAGAGAGTGGTAAAGATATATTTATGAATAAGCAGTATATGGACATTTGAGATCAAACCATGAATCAGCATAATTTTCAAGAATGCTCCTGATATTTTAGAGGGCTTGTCGGGACAGTACCTTGGAATTCCTAACATGCAGTTTTAATTAAGATGCCAGAGAATGACGTGCCTGGGAATTACAGACGCAATTAGAACTACCCCAACGGCGGCGATGGAGGTCCTCACTGGGCTCCACGCTATGGACCTGTTTGTAAAGAGGGAGGCTTGTAAAGCGGCCTTTAGAATAAATACGACTGGTGGCTGGCTGCCTGGTCAACCAGGATTACATGGCGACATACTATCTTGGGACATTGGTCTGGACCCGTTGCTTGTGATGGGAACAGGCTCAATGACACCTAGGTACAGATTTGACAGGCAGGTCAGGGCTTTCCTTCCAAGCAGAGATAAGTGGATGGGGAGTACCGAGCCTGCACAAGTCAAAGGGATCATCTGGTTTACGGACAGCCCACATACAGAAGGAGGTGAGGGTGCTGTGGTGTACGGAAGGGGTGCACAGAAAGTTCTGTCTGTACCTCTCGGAGCATGACAGCTGCACAGGAAGAAATGCATCTAGGTGTCTTCGGAGGAGTTTTTTCCATCTGTTCAGACAGCCAGGTGGCAATAAAGGCAATCATGGTGCTACGTACCAGCTCTTAGTTGGTATGGGAGTGCCAGTGGATCCTAGAGACCCTTTGTCAGCGTAAACAGGTGACTCATATGGGTTCCTGGGCATGCTGGCATTGATGGAAATGAGAGGGCTGATGCACTGACTAGGGGAGGGGCAAAATGCCCTCTTCTAGGACCGGAGCCGGCCCTTGGTATTCCTTTTCAAAAGGTTAAGAGAAGAATTGATCGGTGGACCTTTCAGTAACACACTGGTAGATGGAGGACTAAGTCTGGGCTCAGGCAGTCTTGTGCACTTATTCAAGGACTGGATCACAGTCACAGCCGAGCTTTGCTGAGCTAAAGCTCATCTCATCTCTTAGCTACAGTATTCTGGGTGCCGCTTTTCTGGAACCAGAGAACATCAGACGGGCTACACTTGGGGAGACCTTGTCCTTCATAAGGGGGACTGGTCTCTTGTGACACTGTTGCCAGGCTCGGGGCACAAAGGGCCATTGAGTCTAGGCGCGGTGGGCTTGGTGACTGGACCACAACTCGGTATATCTATCGATCTATCTATCTAATTAGACAATGGAGAGAAACCTGCTCAAATCCTGTATTTCCGATTGTATGAGTCCACCGTTATGGACATGCTTGTTAGTTTGTGATTAACATAAGCAGCTAATAGCCCAATGTCAATATGCAGGAACAGTTTCTTTATTACAGGTAAAATGTGTCCTAATACTGGGACTGCCCTGCCTTATTTATTAGTATGCATAAGAACATTATAGCTCCTATGTCTCAGATCATAAGGAATGTCATTTAGAGTTCTAAGTTCTCCTTTAAAATAGTTATTTAAAATATCTGTGAACTTAGCCAAGGACTTAAAAGACACTGACAACAGCTCCCTAGATATATCATTAAAAAGTACTTTGACAAGTCTTTCTATTATGTTAATTAAAGGATTTAAAATTTAAAAGATATGAATACTAAGATATGAAAACCTTTATAGCTATAGCAAAATGTTTTGATATAAAATAATGCAACTTAAATACAGTGGAAATGTAAATTAATATTAATGTTAAGTATGAGGACAATTACATCTATGAAAAGTTGATTTTAAATCCATATATTAATTTTTTAAGTTTACACTTAGCAATATTATAATAAAAAATTAGAATACATCTTATTTAAAATAAAAATCTAAATTTTAAACAGAGGCAAGAGGATTTAAAGTCTCATATAATACAAGTAAGTAAGTGATACAAAGAATTATGTAGCACAATAGATAATAGTTACCTTGTGACAAAAACATTGTATGAATTTGTTGAGTAATCAACATTTAAGAGTGTTTGTAAACTACTTGGCAGCAAGTTTACTTGGGCGGAACACTCTGCAAATAAAACAGTACCAGTATATAAGCTGAACAAAGAATATAATGGATTGCAGGAGTGGCAGCAGCTAAAACTGCATATTTTGCTTTAGTGGAATCACATATCCCATACGGTCTTCTAGTCTGGAGAGCAACCTCAGAACACGATATCATCTGGATACTCCTCCTTCAGAAGAAAGTTGTCAGAGAACTGGCGAACTTCTAAACATGCCAAATTTTCCGTCAAGCATTCCTAGAACTAGAAATCATTAAGTTTGTATCTCTGTACATACAAGAAAGTATACTATACATAGACAAACTGAAATTAACAAAAAACAGAGACTCACATCTACAACACGCATCATGACACTAGGTTGAAACTGCCAGTCTATCCTACAACCCTATTTGAGAAAAAAACCATCTTATACTGGCTGCATGCTTCAAAATCATCTACCTGCATTCATCAAAGATCTCTCCGAAGATCATCTAAGACAAAAGCTGGGGAGAGGATCATAAGCGAATTCCTTGAGGACAATGGAGAACTCCCTCAGTTTGACCACAACTAAACTCTTCTTCTTAAATTTAAATGTTGAAAATCTTTTTTGAATGTATATTAAATATAATTTAATTTATTTTCTATTACAGATTGGCAAATAAATTCTAAAAATGGCAGCTGGAAATACAGCAAAACCAAAAGAAGTGCTCATTCCCAGAGAAAAGAAAAACTTGCTCTATGATATGGTTAAAAGTGATGGTCAATTGTAAGTACAGTCGCAGTAAAAAAGATATGTATTTTATATTTTCCAATTAAGTTGATTCAGTACAGAGGAAAAGAGAACTTAGTATTGATTAAATGCAGTTTTAGTGGATTCATAATTGAATGCAATTAAGAATAGACAAGAATATTTGACTGAAAGTTACTGAACATAATTTTAGACCATACATTCAGAATTTTGTAGGTATTATTCTTAATTGCTAAGTGATATGTTGTTACACAAGCTTGAAACTTATGCCCCAAATGTTGTATTTGTATCCAGTAACAATGTAGTACCTATCATGTTAAAGTATTCACACAGAAAATACTAATATATTTACTGGTTTGGTTATCACACAACAATTTAAAGATTATTAACTATTATTTTTTATTCCAGCAAAGAAATGGTGACAATGCAGGAACTTGCGAGGAATGCATGGGACTCTCGGTGGGGTTTCATGAGCAAAGATAACATACTCCAGGTTTGTATTTCCAAAAAGTCATTCTTCATCGTACAATTAAGTCTGCAGTTAGGCATAAAAGAGGGCTCAATAGCCCTAACATTACCATTTTAATTATATTTAAATTACCAATAAAGATATTTTTCATTTCATTTTGTGGTCATTTCACATTCTTTACGATGTGTGTTTTAATGCTGTGATAATATCAATACTGAGGCTATCATTATATATCAGCATTCTTCATTGTCCCATCAAGAAGTATTGGAAGGATGGGAGGGTCTGACAAGATGTACTCGTAAATTGGGTGAACCTGCAAGACGTACGATGAGTGGGGAGGAGATGTAGTGTCTATACCAAACATTTTTAAACAACTTGTCTCTAATTTAACCTTTCAGCACATTTTATGTACACAATATGTCATGGCCTATTAACGCAAAAACACAACGTCACTTCAGTGTTGAAACGGAAGATCAGTCTAAGGCACTGTACTTCGGCCACGTCAGCACTGGGGATCATCAGTTTGAACTCAGCTACAACAGGCACTTTTCTGAGCAACTATAGTCACTGGTCTGTGGCACAATGGTGTAGGTTGGTGACATCAGTGCTACTAAAGTTGCATCGAGCAATGCCTGTTTTGCTACTTTTAAATTATAATAAGAGGAGAACAATAGGTTACTGTACGTTTTTTTTTTTTTTTTTTTTTTATTTAGACTGTACATTGTTGAACAATGCATTAAAGGACATATAAATAACAGCATATATAAGAAATGCATACTACAAACATTAAAATTAATATTTAATCGATAAGCATTAGAATATACAAGGAAAGTTATTGTTGAAGGGTTAGAAAAAAAATCTCAGAAGGTTATGAACAAATTCCTACCTTCTAACTCAAACTTTTTAATAATTTACAATATTTTTAACAGGTTAAAATGATTTAAATTAAAATACAATTTTAAATATTTCCCCAATAAGAACTTCAACAAGGAAAAAGGTTAAAACAAACTATTCTGATATTGTAATTAAAGACTTGTTTGATTAGGAGCATCCCAAAAAGAGCCAGACTGTACCATCTTAAATGAATACAACTCCTAAAAATGCTGGATTTAAACAAATCTAACTGAGATAAACATTCCTTTTCTGAAAATAAATTAACATGTTTAATAGAGGTGAATGAATATACACTAAGATTAAACATTACTCTTGACATGGACTAAATAAGAAATGAATGCTAACAATGAGACTTCAATCTTTTTGTTGTGAGCTAAACCCAACAGGGTTTGACAAACAGGGTTAAGTGCGGCCAATAATGTGAAGAGATGTGGCAGAGAGACAACCTGCTAGATCAGGGTTTCCCCAACTGTTTGGTTTCCCTCTCCTTATAAAATAAAAGCTCCCATGTAACCCCCTTTCACAATAAATCATATGGAACGTGTGGTAATATGGAAAAAAACAAGTATTACATTGAAAAATATTTATTTCTACTTTTCCTAAAAACATGATACAACATTTTAAGTTTTAATTTACTAGGTAAAGAAGTACTGGTAAGAGAAGAAGAAGTTAGCCTGATGGTAAGATGGATAAGCTTGAATTTTCTGTAGTCTCTTGTCATAGATTTATATCTTATTTCCAACTGGTCTGGCGTCCCCCCAGTTTGGGAACCCCTGTACTCAATGGGTTCTCACTATCAGCTTGGCAGCATGAACCTCACTTAGAATTTTCAGCATAGCAAAAATGTTACAAATCTAAAAATACTACATGAAAATATACAAATATTGTGGCATGCCTCCTAGAGATAATGTATGTTTGACTCATAACTTCACCACTGTAGAAAGTTTAATAATTTATAAATGTGGATTGTTTTTACTCATTACGGTAATCTAAAAATATTTATAAATTATTATTAAATTACAAAGTATGAAGTAAGGCAACTGGCCATTAGGCCTATAGTTAATATAATAGGTCATAAAGGGCATTGACAAACTTATCTGAGAAGATAATTCCACTAAGACAAACACAAGATAAAAAATGTGTTGTGACTTTTATGTTTCTTGTGTTTGTGGAATTGTCTCCTCAAATAATTGTGTAATAACTTAGCCCTTGTAGACATATATGCAAGTTGCAAATTAGGATTTTAAATTGATTTACTGGCTGTTTCTATAATTTTGGCTAATTTACTTAATATACATTTTTTTAGTGTATCCAGAAAATGCAGCAATATTAACCTGCGTAAAGTGTTTTAGAAAATTATTACCTCTCATATTACATACCAAATGTGAAACACCATCGATGCAATTTCGAGGACTGTCAGTTGAAAACAAATTTTTACAGGTCTCAAATTCCAGGTCTGCTTGGTAGAACTCGTATTCACCTTCATAATTAACTAATTCCCTTTGTAACACATGTTTATATAAACATTCTTTATACTTAGAATCATTATTTACTTTATGAAACCAATCAGTAAATATTTTTTGTGCTGGATCTTTGTAGTCACCTTAAATGTGAGACATCTGTCAATTTATTATTTTAGATAAGTATGATTTTCTCTCTTGCTGATATTTCAAATTTAGTAGTATTAGAACTTCAATTGACCATAAATACTACTAATTGTAACTGAGAATTAACAAACTAAGTTTTATCGTCATACGTTGATGTTTTCATAGGTTGTCTTACACAGACTCTTTCATTTTGTCTATTCCTCCTGGTTTCCTTTTCCTACACTTGTCTTTTGTGCATTCTTCTTCCTTCTCCAGGGCTATCCTCAGCAATTCCCATTGTCTCTTGTAATATCTTGTATCAGTATCACTTTCAACCTTTCTCTGGTTATTTCGTTCCTTATCATATTCCTCTTAATTTCCATTTCCCATAATTTTCTTAAATCACCTTTTGTCCATTTCCACTGAGTTTTATCTTGTTAGTAAAATTTAAATGATAAATTAAAAAACAATGAAATTATTTCAGATTTATAAAGAGAATGCATCAGAACTAAACCTTGACCCAGATTTCATGGTGAACCGTCGCAGGAAGAAAACATTTGAGAGAGAATACAGCAACAAGCAGTCATTGCAAAAATCCCCTCCAGTGCCGACTCTTACATCCGGTACTGAGTCTTTAATAAAGATCAGTTTACTATTTATTATAAAATAAGAGATATAATATGTCACGCATAATAATAATAATTGAGATAAACTGCCAGTGCAGTGCTCAAGGATCTGTTCTAGGTCCCCTACTATTAATTATTATGATTAATGATCCTAGGGTAAATGTGTCTGCTGGTAATTTATGTTGATGGTACCACCTTACTCGTTAGACATTTAAACAATAGTCAAGTTTCAGATAATACGAAAATAATACAATTCTTATTTATAACTAGTTGGCTGCTAACAAATTGGCATTCTATAATGAAAAACTTTTTAAGTGTTGTTTGGTTCTAAGGAATATCTGTGTTCTGAACATTTTATCTAGAATTTTCAGACCTTGTGCCTGGACCAAACACTGAATTGGCATCAGCACACTATTGGTCTCAAAAGTTAATTAAGAAGTGACATTTTTGCTAAAAAAGCTACCCATATCTTAGTAGGATTTAAAATATATGACCACTGCAGTCCTGTATTTAAAAATTTCTAAATTTGAACATTTTTAGGTTAGGTTAAAGGGCACTAGGCCAGGAATTAGTATATTAGAGAGATAGGAGGACATCAGCAAACTTACCTTAACAGACAAGTTCACTAACACCAGAGACACAATCTCACAAATTTTCAACACCACAGGCATTTTCTTCAACACCTCAGTCTCTCTCTCTACTCACCTGAAGAAAATGCCTGTGGTGTTGAAAATTTGTGAGATTGTGTCTATTTTGTGTTTGTGACTACTACTCTGGTGTTGGTGAACTTGTCTTTTAAGGTAAGTTTGCTGATGTCCTATCTCTCTAATATACTAAATTTGAACCTTACATTCCCTGTTTATCTTGCAGTGTCTACTCTATTTATGAGCGCTAATAGAAATGAACTTCAGCTAAGAAGTGCAGTCCACTCTATAGGAATAGGCTCCTTGTAATTAAACCTAAGACTAGACTAGTAAAATGTGACAAGAGCGTCATCATCTTGGCCAGTAAATGTTATAATAAATTACCACAAGATGTTACTGGGATGAGGGATACTCAGTTCAAAAGATCAGTTTAAAGAGGTTTGTTTTAAATAAAGCATTTTATTCTCTGAGTAGGTGTTTGCCCAAATAATGGACTTGAAGAATTAATCTAATATTAAGTAGGTACCATTGATAAATAAAAACCCTTAACTCAATGAAATATTTCTGACAAATAAACTCTGTTATCAAAAATTCTATAAAAATTGTCAACTTTCATATTAAGACTTGCCACTGAGTGTAATGTTTTAAATCAACATTACCTTGTGACAAGTTTAAACTAGACCTATTATTTTGGGCTAATTTAGTTATTACCTAATTTATTTTGGCCACTGGACATACAACAAATAACACAGTTTTAGGTGTGATGCATTGGGTTCTATTTCTTTTGTCTTTTACCTGGGAAAACAAACCCACTAATACAAAGTAAAGAAATATACACACAACACAAATGTTCAGTGCCACTGGCACCTGAGTTGAAGCTGTCAGCATCTACTCACCTGAGGAAAGTGCTAGTGGCACTGAAAATTTGTGTTATCATCTGTGTTTTTCTACTTCGTAAATTTTTTGATCCCTTATCTCTCCTATTATAAAACTTTTGCCTAGTGCCCTTTAATATAAACTCTTTTTCACTCTTGCTATTGGACAGTAGCGTAATTGGTTAAAGCCTATTGTCATGTTAATCGGGAGCTTACGAGAGTGGGTAAGCAGAGGATAGCATCTAACCACTACATTAGCTTTTTTTTGTTATACTTCCTTCTGGAACATATCAGACAACTCGAGATTCAAATTAAGTTTTTAAGTCAATATGTTACCGGACAAACCCGATTTTAGGACAAACTAGTTTGGACTAGGATGATCTAGTTTTTCCTGGCCGCCCTAGGATAAACTAGTTTGGCCTTTTTTTCCCCTGGCTAAACTAGTTGGGCCTAATAGCGTTAGGATAAACTAGTTTAGCCTGGTTGAATTGTTAGGCCAAACTAGTTTGGCCAGGTAGCGTACGGATAAACTAGTTTTGCTGGGTTCAAGGTCAGGCCGAACTCTTGTCTAGTGCACCACTGCTG
>JAQJVL010003150.1:29175-68273 GCA_035578905.1 Stictocephala bisonia | reverse complement strand
AGTGGTATATAAGAAATGAGTGATTAAAATATAGGAATATTTTACATAAAAACCTATAATAATCATAAAAATTATGGATTTTATAATATACAGTTAACTTCGTTCCATAAGACGTGTTGTACTACACTTTGACTAGGTACACTAGTGGCAATAAGAATATAATGACGTTTGTATTGCAATTCAGTTTTTGATATTTTATAGTAAACTATGCAGGGTGTTTAATTTAAAATGCAATCCTATTTACAAGTACAGAAAATGAAGGTATAAGATAGTTAAATGTTCATAGGTTGGTAGCCCCGGTTCTTCTTCTTCCTTGGATATCAGCTGATTTAAATTATTGCATTTTTGTTCACTTTATTTGAGTTTCATAAATATCATTAAGTTGAGGTTGGAAACATGGTTTAGAGTAAAGACCAGAGATAGTTTATTGTGGGAGAATATTTTAAATCAAAATCATTAAAACAAAACCGTTAATTATCTTATATAAATAGTAGTAATAAATGTTAATAATAAAAGGTGTTATAGATATATGTATTGTTTGTCATTTTTGTTTCAAATCATGTGTTGCGTTTTAAAAGAAACACCCTGTACATACATAAACATAAAATTATATAACTCTTTGTCAGCTTCTACATTGCATTGTATTCTAATGCAGTTAGTTTAGTTATTTAATGTGTCTTAATCTGTTTAACAAAAACAAATAAGCTAAATAGTATTAATATAAATCATTGGGTGTTTAATAATAAATAGGTAGCAACGCAAGTAGTGTGAGTGAGATGGTATAAAAAATACCAGCTTTAGGCCGGAGGCCGAGGTGTAACGAGCACAGCTAGTTAAGGGGTGGGTACGCAAAACGTGCAGGGATGTCCCCTAGTAATCAGCTAACTGGTGTTTAAATGTGTGACACTTATAGATATAGACGTAATATTTTAATAAGAATAAAAACATACAATATATTTGAACGGGTGACACTATATTGGTTTTACAATGAAAATAAGACTTTAATGATTTTTATTTTACAAATTTAATTCACTTATCTAATGAATAGTTTGTATCGATATCATTAATACAAGTCAATAATGTTAAAGCCATGAAGTTATTTTGACTATGGTAAAATTTTAAAGAAGTATTTTATCATAACAAAGTTAAATACCTTAAGAAATGTGGAGTTCTTTATTAAGGCAATTCTACAAAATTACTGATACACAACTAAAGATAGGGAAATCAAAATTTACAATTGCTCGCTGAGCATTTCACACGCCTGTAACTCTGACCGTTGTGAGAGAATTGCGTGTCTGGCATTGTCAAAGCTACGTCTTAAAACGATAGGTCTCTTTTATCTCTTTGTACATTTAACAGATGTCATAAGTTAATATTTCAGGACTGATTAAAATATTTAGATATGATGTTTTACAAGAATATTAGCGCTTGAAACGCATTATATAGTAAAGTTTAACGGTCAAAAACTTCATCATTGACGTTTTTTACAGTCAAAATAAAATAAATTCAACATTCTATTTTGAAAATATTATTTGAAAAGGTATGAATATATTGTTTCTTGGAATACTGTGATTGATCAATGAAACCAATTCAGTTTATTTCGTCCCAACCTTTATTTAAATTAAATCCAATTCCTATTCGCATAATAATATTTAGTTAAATGTACAAATACATTGTGGTATATAATATTACTTATCTGTGAAGTAATCATATGCATATAAATGATTGCAGATTAAAAATATTCCATGTTAATACTGTAATATAAAATATTGAAAACCTTTTTTATCCCAAAAACAAGTTTTAACATTTAAATAGGCTTATCCAGAATGGGTTTCCTTTATATAATACAACACATTTTATCAATATTTTTGTTTGCTTTGAAAATGTCTTATTATTTTCAAATAACAATTTGAAACTCCAGAGAATGGTACAACATTTATTACCATGTCTGCCAAATTGTTGTCGTAGCTTGAAGGTAAAATATAAAAATTACGAGTAGGGGTTTTTGTATAACAAGAGTTAACAATAAACGAAACATTTAATAGACTGATTAAATATTACCTAGTTATTAAAGATTTAGTAAATGAAATAAAATAGTTTTTTAGTTAGCATAATAAATGTTGGTACATATACACATTTCGGTGATTCTTTTGTGAATCCCTCTGGTCTGAGGAAGGTGAGCGTGGTTTACCGAACTCGATCACCATAATATTTGTGCATTTTGTACTTGTATTGTAATAAGTTTGTGCATTTTGTGCTTATGTTGTAATATATTTGTGTTGTGTTACGTTTATTTGTATTGTGTAGTGAGATTATCTAAGTCTATATACTTTTATTTATATAATTTATCATGAATATCTTGGAACGTAGAAATCGTAATTATTTTTATTTTCGTTAAAGTCGACTGGGGAATGCGTAGAATATTTAAAGGGGAATTCAATGATCCTTATCCTGATTGTCTTCTTTGTTCTCAACGAAGCTTACTTTCTTCAATGAACCTCTGTTTTCTTGGTAGAAATCGTTTATTTAAAGAATTTGTGAATTAAATAAAGTTACCTCAATATGTGTTAAAATAAGTTAAATGTATTGGTTTTGATTTTCACATAAATAACAAATTCGGTGCCTCTCTTTTCTCAAGACCTATTTCCAACAATTAATTTCAATGTATAGAACTATATTATTAACAATTATTGTGCTAAAATAGATAATTTGTTGGTAATTATAGTTGGAAAAAATCGGCTTGATTATATTGTAAAGTAAAAAAGGGAATAATATTTCATACTAATTTATAAATACTTAACAACGACTGAGTTCAACTCAAACAACGAAGCAGTTTAACCATTAGGTTAGTTACTCAAGTTTAATATTTGAAGCAATATTAAAAAAAAGTATCGATAAGTTGGAATAGTGAGATATGTTTTTAATTTAATTATTCACATAATGATTTTACATTTCAAAATAGTTTGAAGGCCACTGGCAGGTTATTAAAATAGTATAGTATTTTTTATTTGAGGTATACGTTTGGATCATGTTTCTATAAGACCAAAACGTTAGTGCAGGAAAATGGGGTTATTGGTTTATTGGTCAGGGGAGGGAGCTTATTGGGGCAATAATTTAAAATGTAAAAGTTTATATACATTTTGAATGTCTAAATATGTTGTAACTAGGTAATATTTAATTACTAATTTTATTGCTACTTTTAAGGTTTACGCTTGTTAAAAAAAGTACACTATTAATTATATTAAATATCTTGTTATTAAAGATAATTGTTAGAGGAATATATTTGGTCGATTGTGAAAACCATTCAAAGATAAGGAATTTACGTGAACTTTTGACCATCATAAGATGATTTATGATGAATGTCTTAATATATCAGTAGGAATCATTGATGTTTCCAGTTTTAGAGTTTTATATATGTTAAAAGTATATGCCTGTTATTTTATCAATTTATTTGGTCATGTATAGATAGCGCCTTATTGTCTTATGTTAAAGTATAGTGTATATTGAAGAAAGTTACGTGAAAGTGTCACTGGAGGTAGGTGGGTAGAGTAGATAAGAGGATCCACATCTGTTTTGTGTATGTAAGGTGAGGAGTTGTGGAGGGTTATACCAACACTGAGCTTTTAATATGAGTTCGTTTTTCAATAAATCATTAAAGGAAACCAAGAAGCCGTAAATTTAACCTGGCGATAAAACGAGCTATCCAGATTTATGGCACATAAATTTAGAGTAATTTTAATTAATTTTATTTTAAAAAAACGAGGTGTCATTATTTATAAGTAAACCTTGATATACAGTGAGAAACCAGGTAACTATAGTTACCTGGGCTGACGTCGCAGTGGATTTACTGGAACAATATGGATTCTGAACTAATCTATGACTGCAGTGTTGTAGCTGAGTCCTTTATGAATGGGGTGAACAGGCTTAATCCTAAACAACCATCACTGTACAATGGTTATGTAAATCAAATTCTGTGGAGAAATATAACGTCACTTCTTGTTTTGATCCATTAGTAATTAACTAGTTCTTGGGTTCATTGGGTTTTTGAAACCGTCCAAGGGACTTATGTAGTAATATTAGAAATAAACAAGTACAATATTTCCATCTAATTTCAATTTTACTCTATACATAATATCACGTACCTCTTTTACTGTATTTGCAATGTATAACTTCAAATTCAATTTACATAAAAGAAAAAAAATACATTTTAGTTTGTCTAGTACAAAATACTTATTTTAAACTCGTATTTCATTACTTCCTTAGTATAGTATTGGATTGAAATGTGAGTATATTTAACAGCTTTTCTACTACAAGATTTATGCTAAAATATATCAAATAGCATTTCTCTTGATAATAAATAAGTTTAGTTCTTTAAAATAATAAAATAATTTATACGTAAAACATACATTTATAACTTAAGATTTAACTCATGTTGTCTGCCATGACTATTCTTCTGATAAATTCGTACCCTGGGTATATTTGTTTTATAGTTGAAAATATTACACACCGGAGAAGAACATTTTATAATTTAGACAGTAAGTGATATGAGAAATAAGTTAAGCAACACTCAATGGGGAAATAAAACTGTACAATTTCATGTTTTACACTTCACATACCTTGTAATTTGAATGTTGTGAGAGCATTGTGTATCTGACAGAATGACAAGCTTAGATCACAAAAAGATATTTTTAGACAGGTCTCTTTTATATCTTCATTGTACATTCAATATAAGTCGTGGGATAATATTTAGGAGTAGGTGAAAGAGCTGAGATATGTGTGTTTTAGATAATGGTAAAGCTTAAAACTTATGGACCTAAAAGCATTTAAGGGTTTAATACATATAAAATAACTCTCTTATAGTCGAAATAGAACGAGTTCCTAGTTTAATAAGAAATATTATTTAAAAATATATAAATGTTTAAACAATGTATCTTGAAATACTCTGTTTATTGCGTTCCGTCCTTCATTTAAACTAAACCATTTGACATAATGCGTAGTTTAATAATATGTAGTCAATTAATAAATATATTAAGATATATATTATGATTTATTCAATTGTTTTTATAGTACGATATTTAACGAAAGGATTATTCAATGAATCCGTAAATTTTTCATAAGCATAACAATAATTATCACATTAAACAAAAGTCTATGATAACACTTTGTACGTAAAACAGTTTCTTGTTGTTTTAATCACCCAGTTGATCTAATTAAACAGATTAAACATTTGATATCAAGAACTGAATAAATCCTTCTTAATTCTGCTGGAATTATAGTGTTCAAACACTGTTATATAGTAACAAACTATATATCATATTAAGTCCGGTAACTGTTACCAAAATTTGCTTAAACGTCACTACTTAAATCAATTTATGATTTGATAAATGCACTTTCAACCTACTCAATGACCATTTGACATATTTTGTTATGACAGGAAACATGTTAAATTAATTTCGATAGTACACCCCTCTGTGTTACAAATCTCTACCATGGATTAAATATGTTACAGTAACTGCGAATCTATAAAAACTAATTGTGAGAAATGTAATTGTGATATTTTTCTAATAAAATCTATTGAATTAGACAGTAAGAAAACCATAGTTTACATTGAAATACATCTTAAAAGCTTTAAGCATAACTGCGATATCATGAGATGATTGTACTTTTATTTATTATACCTTTTGGCATTAATTTTTCAATATTACCGGAAACCGAGCTTCGATCAGTTGAATTTTGCAAACTGAAGAGGTAGGATCCATATCTCCCAGAGGATCCTGAGGATCGTTTGTTATTGCTCTACCTTGCAGGTTATTGATAAAAGTTCGTTTCAGAAGTCAAATCAAATCAAAATATTTATTTGCAGTTGACGACAACAAGTATTGTATTGCAAGAATTAATTTAAATTCTGGCATGCACATTAAATTTTTTTTCCATTTGGACATACACTTTATGGACTTACAATTATATAATTCATTCCACTCAATAATTCCAGGCGTCAGTCACCTAAACAATTGGTTCCCCAGTCAAATGCTAAAAACTCGCCGACAATATAAAATACCGTCACGTTAAACAGCGTTTTTACCGCCTTGGCGTTAAAGCATTCTTTATTAAATTTGGTAATCTGTTGATGAAGTGAACGCCAGCCTGGCAAGTACAGGTGTTCATAAACCACCGTTCTATGTCTCCCAGTCCGGTAGTTTAGTCTGCCCCTAGTCTCATACCCGTGTATGTATTGGTCTCTTGTTAAGGCAAATATAGACAAGCAAAACATTGTTGTTTCTAAAATATATAGACTAGGTAGTGTCAACAGTTGAAATATTGAGGTCTTCTGCGGCAACCCACCCTCACACAATAAAAACTCTAGGCCCATCGAAGGTGGGTGCGATGGCACCGGACCCTTGAGGACACAGATAAAAAACATAAGCTACGTCTAAAATATAGTTTATTAAAATAGATATTTATTTATTATTAAATTTTTTGAATCGCCAACAGAAATGGAAATTTAATTAAACCTGAAAAATTACGCTGTTGCCAGTTTTAAAGTTAATGATCCTTGAATGGCCTAGTAAAACATATTACTATAAACTTTCAATAAAGACATAAACTGTAAAAACAAATAACAACAATATAATTACGTAACAAATAATAACGAATAAAATATATGAATATTTAATACAAAAAATAACACACTACAGATAAATAAGATATAAAAAATCAACTAATTTAAACAACAATACAACATAAAACAGCACCTATAATAGCCGGGGCCTTAGGAACATAAACATTTCATACCGACGTTTAGCCGATTTTGAAAAGGAGAAAAGAAAAAAAAAATAATTTAATTATTCCACCGAATCCTGCGGGCTAGTCAGGACGGCTCCTAAGTGTAAAAGCAAGTTAAAATCAAGTCCACGAGAACCCCGCTAAAAAAAAAAAAAAAAAAATCCTATCCCAGCGACAACAAATAAAATTAAAAAAATATAAAATAAAAATTAATTACTCTCCCCTAGAAAGACCATAAAACCCCACCCTTAATAAACAAAAGTCCCCACAAAACAAATGTCCCACCCACAAAATAAACACAAAACTCTACTGCACAACTCTTCATAACTTGCACTCAAGTCCAGATGGGGCCAAAAGGGCCAGAAAATAAATATAAAAGGAGTAGATGTCACGTGCGAGAGAAGATTTTGGCCTGGAGAAACAGAAGGCACATCGAGGAAGGGGGAAACAGTGGCAGCACCCTCTGGGCTGTAAAGAGTGCCAAGTGGTCGGCCCCGTCAGTAGGTCCTCAACTACGTCTCTAGTTGACATCAGGGTGCAAGGTAAGGCAGGTGACGGTCCATCTCTCCTCCCGAACCCTAGAGCCAAAAGCCAAAAAATCAGCCAACCATGCCAACGAATAAAAACGGCAGCAGTCCAATGACGGCTAACAATACAGAACCAGCACGAACAAGGAACAACGAAAATAAACACAGACACACAAACTAAAACAAACAACGAGTAAGGCGACTATTCGAAACTACTCGAGTATGTGCTATGGCACACCCTCCTTCCACTACAGGCAACCCCCTTATAGCACCACAGAAGACACATTGCTTTGAAGTGAACACAGGGACAATAAGAAAATCTCAAACAAGGAGACTCATAGAGAATCCCTTGGAGAAAATGCAAGGCCTAGCAAGAAAACAGAGAAGTTGGGAAACCAAGTACAGTTAGGGGAAAAAATGAGATCAGGTGGAGAGCAGGTCTCTCTGCTCTCCAACACCCCCTGTGTTATCGTTCCAAACAGCTGGAAACAAACCCCGGTAAGGCTTAAAGTAAAAACCTGAGCCTTCCGGAAAACCCTGCCAGACTGGGGATCTACCAGTAAGGCAGTGACAGGTAACAGAAACCTCTGGATGTGGTAGGAACCAGACCACCTGAAACACAATATGGCAGCCCTTTTCTCCACAGTCTAACTAATGGGATGAGCCTGACAATAGACCAAGTCCCCCACCTGGAAAAGATTGGGCAAACAACCTCGGTTGTACCTCCTCCTTACAAGCTCCCTAGCAAGGTTGCGTCTGGCAGCCTCCTATATCGCCTTGACATCAGAGGTACCAGGCGCTGGAAAAAAATCACTAAGCTTCTAAAAATTGGACTAGGGATTCGAAACAACTATTATAACATTCTAAGGTGACTATTCGAAACGACTCAACTCTATGCTACGTATATATATTAATACGGTTTTAGCTATCAATTAAAATGTAAGTAATTTACGAAGGACATAACTATATTCATTCATTACTTTATTCATAAACCAAGAGCACCACTAATTTTTACTTTTTGACTCATGACGGTTTTTTGTAATGAAGTTAATTTTTATTTTTTATTAAATACGGAAACAAATATAAGATTTTAAACTGGTTAGATAACTTCCTGTAAATAACATAATATAAAATTGTTGTGGGCTCTTTTAAAAGTATATTAAATTACATTCTAAATACACTGAGCTTTGTTTTGGCCATCAAAGTCTCATCGTGGTAAGTAATGGTCTTCAAAGAGCTTCAAACTTATCGGTCTGGAATGAGTTGGCCTTTATTTGGAGTTAGCGTATACAGTAGTGTTCAACAAACAATACGTTTAAGGAAATAACGTTGGTGACTTGACACGAAAGGTTTTATATACTAAGGATCTCTAGGACCATTATGTCCTCTTTAATATTTAACATTTTTAAGTGGTACATTAAATTAATGCATGAATAATCTTTATGTAAAGTTCCTTCTTCATCCAACATAAGAATAGTTCCAATATAAAGTAAAGATTTAAATGGTTTAGATAAATCGAATGTCCTACTGCAATAAAGATGTTATTTTACATTTACTGTAAGACATGTTGTCAATTGAAAAGACTGTCTGAACAAGAAGCATTCAGCCCTGTATCTTACAGAAATCTTATTTGCTTGACAGAAACAAATATTTGCGATTCCTTTGGAAAGATAACTTAAACATCAAATACTTAAACACTTTTCGTAGTTCATAACATTTAACTTATTAAAAACAACTGTTGTTACCATTTTATATAAATAAACTGATGATATCAATATATAATTTCGGTAAATATTGAGAATAAAAAAAAAAATAAATAAATAAATAAATAAAAAAAAAACAAAGTTGTCAGTGTATCCCAAAAACACTTATTAGCTATTTTATTGATTTTCTCATGTCTCTTTGCCTATTTAAACATTTAATCATCATATTAAAAAAAATAAAGATATTAAATAAGACAAATTTTAATATTCCTCTTATTCACCTTTAAAGGAATATAGTACTAGACAGGATTACCAAAGAATGAAAATAGATTATTTAATGTATACTGCAATTGAAATAAACACATTAATCGAATATAATTTATTGCTAGTATTGTATCACGTTACAAATCTACTAAATATGTAGTCCTATACATCCATTTCGACTGTAAGAAACACATTTATACTAAAAACTATCCATATAGAGTAGTTAATCTACGATATGGATACAATGGAAGGGTCTGTTTAAATGCTTGCTTAAACACACCACCTTAACGTGACTTTGAACCACGAGAGCGGCAGGGCAAAAACTGTTGATGGTCTTATCTGGAATGGGCCCTGGACTGTCTGCGTGGCAAGTCATCTTTTTTAGCCGCTTAGATACGGCCACTCCTATGCGTAAGACATTCTAAAAAATGTAAAAATTATTGGAATTTGAACATAAATTTGTTGAGTACTATCAAAGTATTAGTATTTACAGTATTTTTAGTTATAAACGTAGAAGTGTTACAAAGTCTTACAACGTATATTTAAAGTACAATTTTAAATACATAGTAGGACTTAGTTTCCGTCATAGTTCTGTTCTTAAACTTTTCAGAAATATTTTACAAATGTTTGATTTACATGAAAATAACTAAAATGTTTGAAAATTTTAACTACTGTGAGTTAAATTATATAAAGTGTATTAAATGATATAATGATAAAAATAATGCAATTAAATATTCTTTTTCATAATTTTCCTCTATGGAACAGTAATTAATATTCCATTTAATTTTCTTTCTCCAAAGCCCCTTCAATAATAACTTTGATTTTCCAATATTATTCTATTATACGCTTTCAAGTTTACTTGTCTTAGTTTATTTTCTTAATTACTATGTAAAAATATCTTTCTGCAAAGGCTTTTTCCTTCAATAAATGTTCTAAAACTAACGAAATCTCTCTTGCTAATTACACTGTACAATATATTAGTATTGGCTTGCAACCTTGTTATAACATTCATACCATAACAACTTAAAACTAGAGTCTCATATGTATTGATAAATGGCACACAGAAAGAGCTACTCTTCGTTAATATGTCTAAAATTATAGCTACTTAATTGATAAGTATATGGTAGGTAAATAGTCATAGAATGAATGATATTCACTTTATATGAGTGACAGTGAAAGTGAATATGAGTGACAGTTTAATTAAGTATTTGTGGGTATAACTTAGATTTTTATGGTAAATACTTACATATATGTTTACGATGCAAGGGAAAACATACTACTAACACCAATAATACTACTAACAACTGAAAACATACTGGAAATCCTCATTAGTAATTACCCTATATATTTTGGCCCAGGAAAATTATACTAAAATAAATAGCCAAACTCCATAACAAATAACATCATTAACAAAATATAAAACCAAGCGTTTTCTCGTTTCCTGTTGGTAAAAATGTAATAAATCAAATCACTATATAAAACAAATGTTTACAATGTTCTTGTTTACTATCTTCTTCAAGGTTATGTCAAAGAATAACTTGTTCAATAATTGTATTATACATAGTCATAATATACAAAATATAAACTATTTGTTATCATTTAAAAATATAAACTCACCAAGTCCAATATTTGAATGAAATAAACCAATTCAAACTAATGAAATAAAAAAAAAAAATTATAAGAAATTTAGTGCAAAACATAGAATGATGCAGATCAAACATGGATATATATACAGAAGCAGACCATTTAAAATCAATTTATTTTATGACATACTATTATATTAATTCCAGTTTTTATGTAGGGACAGGTATAAAATGGTTGGCTATTCATATAAACTGTAACAGTTTCTGGTTTCAAATATATTGTGGAATCCTTAGGTTATCTTAAAATAATTATAGTAGCAACATTTAGTGATGAATAAATATTTGCAAGTTCCATGTATCGTCATTTTTTGCATTCTTTAAACTATTTGGCTTATAATTGAATAAAGAAGGCTTTTTCCAAATGTAAATGGGGTCGATGATTGCAATATTGGAGGGAATTCTTTGAACAAAAACAACACCATATACGGTAATTTGAAAATGTCCTACATTTGTTGCTTCAAAACCAAACAACGTAGAAAAGTTTTGTTTCATGGTATCTGTATTACTCTTTGGAGTAACCAAACGCAAAATATATTTTAAAAACGGGTGTTACCCCTATGCCCCCCAACTGACCTCATATCAAAAATTTCAAAATGCAACCAATACCTTGTAATACCTTTAACGAAAGCCCATAAAAAATTTAGCCTTTTGGTAAAAAAAATTCAAATCGAACCAACCGTTTAGGTTCCATGTACAAAAACTAAATTTTTAAGCGTTTTTAAATAATCCTTTTTAACAAGCCTTAAAGATTAAATTTAACGTTAAGTCTTTGTCAAAGTAATAAAACCTACCTATTTAAACAATCTTAGTGAATTTTAATCAAATTAGTCATAAAAATATAAAAACCTTCAACATATTATTACGGATTTTTGTCCTAATTTACCTAAAAGTAGGACGATACGGTGTGTGACCACTTTTGGGAAAGTCCTGTACATTTCGAGTAATTTGGTATACATATTTTTGAAATCGGTGCACAGAACTTTTATAAGTTGTTTGATTAAGAAGCAACAAATATTGGATATTTTCAAATGAACACCCTGTATATAACTAACACATGTAAACGATGCTCAACATGAATTATGTTCCACTATAAGTCATAATAAATTGACAAATATTATAGGAAGGGAAAGGCAACCCGGTTACTGAGGATTAAGGGAAAAAATACAAGACAGATACAATTAATAATAGAAATAACTTCTTACATATTACTAGTTGATAGACTTATAAAACAAGTGAATATAAAACGGCACAAATTTATTATATTATTAGGCCAACACATACCATGTTGTAAGGATATATATATCGAGAAACTAGCTCAACGCTATTTAGAGCAGAGGAATTGGCATTTTGTACTTATAATATATTTGTGTTGAATAGCGTGCACTTGATTCATATAAATAACTTGAAAGTTTGGGAAAATCGGGATGAGAGGTACACAAAGATTGATTGAATACTTGCAGCCACAAAGGTTAAAAAAATTAAGTAGTGTTTTAAATATGTTAAATTATAAAACCAGATTCTTAGAATGCAGTATACATTCACTTTATTGGTCTTTTTGACATGTTATAGAAAAGTGTAAAAGAATCTTTCATGCCAAATATATTATTTCAATCTCTCAGTCAAATATTTTTTTATTTAACGGTAAGCTATAATTAATAAGTTTGAAGCAATAATAATAGTAATTAATGGTCTAATGTACAACTCATATTGATATACAGTAGTTTTAACTTCCTCCTCTGTAGTAAAACTCATATTGATATACAGTAGTTTTAACTTCCTCCTCTGTAGTAAAACTCATATTGATATACAGTAGTTTTAACTTCCTCCTCTGTAGTAAAACTCATAATGATATACAGTAGTTTAAACTTCCTCCTCTGTAGTAAAACTCATAATGATATACAGTAGTTTTAACTTCCTCCTCTGTAGTAAAACTCATATTGATATACAGTAGTTTTAACTTCCTCCTCTGTAGTAAAACTCATAATGATATACAGTAGTTTTAACCTCCTCCTCTGTAGTAAAACTCATAATGATATACAGTAGTTTTAACTTCCTCCTCTGTAGTAAAACTCATAATGATATACAGTAGTTTTAACTTCCTCCTCTGTAGTAAAACTCATAATGATATACAGTAGTTTTAACTTCCTCCTCTGTAGTAAAACTCATAATGATATACAGTAGTTTTAACTTCCTCCTCTGTAGTAAAACTCATAATGATATACAGTAGTTTTAACTTCCTCCTCTGTAGTAAAACTCATGTTGATATACAGTAGTTTTAACTTCCTCCTCTGTAGTAAAACTCACAATGATATACAGTAGTTTTAACTTCCTCCTCTGTAGTAAAACTCACAATGATATACAGTAGTTTTAACTTCCTCCTCTGTAGTAAAACTCATATTGATATACAGTAGTTTTAACTTCCTCCTCTGTAGTAAAACTCATATTGATATACAGTAGTTTTAACTTCCTCCTCTATAGTAAAACTCATAATGATATACAGTAGTTTTAACTGCCTCCTCTATAGTAAAACTCATAATGATATACAGTATTTTTAACTTCCTCCTCTGTAGTAAAACTCATAATGATATACAGTAGTTTTAACTTCCTCCTCTGTAGTAAAACTCATAATGATATACAGTAGTTTTAACTTCCTCCTCTGTAGTAAAACTCATAATGATATACAGTAGTTTTAACTTCCTCCTCTGTAGTAAAACTCATAATGATATACAGTAGTTTTAACTTCCTCCTCTGTAGTAAAACTCATAATGATATACAGTAGTTTTAACTTCCTACTCTATAGTAAAACTCATAATGATATACAGTAGTTTTAACTTCCTCCTCTATAGTAAAACTCATAATGATATACAGTAGTTTTAACTTCCTCCTCTGTAGTAAAACTCATAATGATATACAGTAGTTTTAACTTCCTCCTCTGTAGTAATACTCATAATGATATACAGTAGTTTTAACTTCCTCCTCTGTAGTAAAACTCATATTGATATACAGTAGTTTTAACTTCCTCCTTTGTAGTAAAACTCATAATGATATACAGTAGTTTTAAATTCCTCCTCTATACTAAAACTCATAATGATATACAGTAGTTTTAACTTCCTCCTCTGTAGTAAAACTCATAATGATATACAGTAGTTTTAACTTCCTCCTCTATAGTAAAACTCATAATGATATACAGTAGTTTTAACTTCCTCCTCTATAGTAAAACTCATAATGATATACAGTAGTTTTAACTTCCTCCCCTGTAGTAAAACTCATATTGATATACTGTAGTTTTAACTTCCTCCTTTGTAGTAAAACTCATAATGATATACAGTAGTTTTTAACTTCCTCCTTTGTAGTAAAACTCATAATGATATACAGTAGTTTTAACTTCCTCCTTTGTAGTAAAACTCATAATGATATACAGTAGTTTTAACTTCCTCCTCTGTAGTAAAACTCATAATGATATACAGTAGTTTTAACTTCCTCCTCTGTAGTAAAACTCATAATGATATACAGTAGTTTTAACTTCCTCCTCTGTAGTAAAACTCATATTGATATACAGTAGTTTTAACTTCCTCCTCTATAGTAAAACTCATAATGATATACAGTAGTTTTAACTTCCTCCTCTGTAGTAAAACTCATAATGATATACAGTAGTTTTAACTTCCTCCTCTATAGTAAAACTCATAATGATATACAGTAGTTTTAACTTCCTCCTCTATAGTAAAACTCATAATGATATACAGTAGTTTTAACTTCCTCCTCTATAGTAAAACTCATAATGATATACAGTAGTTTTAACTTCCTCCTCTGTAGTAAAACTCATAATGATATACAGTAGTTTTAACTTCCTCCTCTATAGTAAAACTCATAATGATATACAGTAGTTTTAACTTCCTCCTTTGTAGTAAAACTCATAATTATATACAGTAGTTTTAACTTCCTCCTCTGTAGTAAAACTCATAATGATATACAGTAGTTTTAACTTCCTCCTCTATAGTAAAACTCATAATGATATACAGTAGTTTTAACTTCCTCCTCTATAGTAAAACTCATAATGATATACAGTAGTTTTAACTTCCTCCTCTATAGTAAAACTCATAATGATATACAGTAGTTTTAACTTCCTCCTCTATAGTAAAACTCATAATGATATACAGTAGTTTTAACTTCCTCCTTTGTAGTAAAACTCATAATGATATACAGTAGTTTTAACCTCCTCCTCTATAGTAAAACTCATAATGATATACAGTAGTTTTAACTTCCTCCTCTGTAGTAAAACTCATAATGATATACAGTAGTTTTAACTTCCTCCTCTATAGTAAAACTCATAATGATATACAGTAGTTTTAACTTCCTCCTCTGTAGTAAAACTCATAATGATATACAGTAGTTTTAACTTCCTCCTTTGTAGTAAAACTCATAATGATATACAGTAGTTTTAACTTCCTCCTCTATAGTAAAACTCATAATGATATACAGTAGTTTTAACTTCCTCCTCTGTAGTAAAACTCATAATGATATACAGTAGTTTTAACTTCCTCCTCTATAGTAAAACTCATAATGATATACAGTAGTTTTAACTTCCTCCTCTATAGTAAAACTCATAATCATATACAGTAGTTTTAACTTCCTCCTCTGTAGTAAAACTCATAATGATATACAGTAGTTTTAACTTCCTCCTCTATAGTAAAACTCATATTGATATACAGTAGTTTTAACTTCCTCCTCTGTAGTAAAACTCATAATGATATACAGTAGTTTTAACTTCCTCCTCTGTAGTAAAACTCATAATGATATACAGTAGTTTTAACTTCCTCCTCTGTAGTAAAACTCATAACGATATACAGTAGTTTTAACTTCCTCCTCTGTAGTAAAACTCATAATGATATACAGTAGTTTTAACTTCCTCCTCTATAGTAAAACTCATAATGATATACAGTAGTTTTAACTTCCTCCTCTGTAGTAAAACTCATAATGATATACAGTAGTTTTAACTTCCTCCTTTGTAGTAAAACTCATAATGATATACAGTAGTTTTAACTTCCTCCTCTGTAGTAAAACTCATAATGATATACAGTAGTTTTAACTTCCTCCTCTATAGTAAAACCGCTCAATTTGCCATTAGTTGACTGTTTGACTTTCTATGTACCCCAACGTCACTGTGATATAAATAATATCATTCTGTCACTGTCGGCACTGGTGGCGCAGTGCTGTAGCCCAGCTACTTGGGGACAAAGTGTTTGGGAGATTGTAGGCGATAGGTTGGATGCTCGCTCGGTTCTCTTAATACCGACACGGCGTCCGCTCAATATTTGCCATCAAAGTAGACACTACTAGAGAAGTCTGGAGTGTCTTTGTTGAATGGTAGTCAAGGTTCGGATGTTGTGTAGGGAAGAGAACAGAGTGTCAGACTTGTCAGTTAGCTGAAAATCAGACCAACACTACGTGGTTCAGATTCCACGTAAAGCTGTAGGTCTCATAGTTGCCATGGCTATTGGGCTATTAATGTCCTAATCCTTTCTGAGCTAAGTCGAACTCAGATAGTAACAATGACTACACTCGTTCATGTACACTCATCACACTCATTCACTCCTCATATTCGCCCATACATCTACTATCGGCGTCTTAGAGATGAATAATGAATGAATAATAATGAATAATACCCTAAAAATGTGATGCTACTTATATTACGTTAGTGTATTATTTGTTACGTTTTATTTGTATATTTTATATTACAACAACATATGTGGTTTGTGTAATTTGCAATACTATTTCAAAGGTATCTAAAGGCCAAATTTCCTATTTGCTCGTAATAGGTTCATATGTATTCATTACCTTACTCCTCATAACCAATAACTTGGCTCTGTGGCCAAGTATTGGAGGGTGCTAAAGTGGAAAATGGTGAACCTATATTTATCGTAATATTAATTGTATAGACACGAAAGAGTGGCTAGATGAAGTCCAAACCAAAAGTCAGAGCCAATGGAAAATTCCGTAGGACTAAGAAATGTCATGTCCTCTAAATATGCAAATCTGGCATATATTGTTAATAATAATTTAACATTATTTTATATAAGAATGCTATATGATAATGTAAAATGTATATTATATAAGGAACCAAACATATAAGAAAATCTATGTTTGATAGTATTAAGAAATTGGATTTGGTAAGTGAACCTTCGCTCAGCAAACTATTATATAAGCTTATTTAAAAATATGAATAATATGGTCATACTACTGAGCCTCCACTCTCTCTGCATAAAAAAATCACGATCTATTTCCTGTATTCCACACAAAATTAATAAAATGTAACAATATAAGTTTACTTTCAATCAGAAGGTCGATTGCACATCTCTAGGGGATATGATCACTATAAACAGCTAGCTTGACACATTTTACATAACGTATTTAAGTTGTAATAGTAATATATTATTTATGAGACATCATGTTCATAAACTTTATACATATATAATGAAAGAGTGTAATATCTAACGGAATTCACAAAAAGATTCAAAATTACTATAATTTTGTTCTATATATCTGTAATATATTAATTATGTTCTAAATTAATATGTATGATGAAACGATTATAGATAATGGCCATAAAATATTTCTTTGATGGTGAATATGAGACAAAAATTTGTAAAGTTCATCTAGTCTAATTATGATAATACCGACCGTGTATCTGGTAATGTTTAGTTTACATTTACATATGTGTGATATTAAGAAGAAAAAAAAGGAAAAAACCAAACTCTACAATAAGTTCAAAACCAATCTAACAATACAAAACTCTGTTTTTTCCTAGAAAAAGGGAATGGTAGTTTGGCCCTAACTATAAATAAAACTCTAAGGAAGTTACTAAATACTTTTGAAAACTCATAATTTGTCCAAGACTAACGAGTGAACTCCAAACGATTAAAATTACCCGTTATTTTACAAATACATTTATATTAACTATTTTATTATACCGAGTAAAACTATTACACATTTCCATTATTGAGTCACAAATCGTTTCATCGTAAGATATTTATAAGCAGCTTTACAATATGACCTACACTTATTTCTAGTTACGAAAGTTGTAACTATATTTATTGGTTTATAGTTAAGTATAGTTACAGAAAAAATATAACTATTTTGTTAATTCCTGTAAATTATAAAGTGAACGATTTTTCAACAAACATATAAATCTGTAAGAACAGTTTGCAGTTTTATGAATAACGATTTTCTTATTCTAAGAAAAATGGTTTTATTAATGCTGCAAGCAAATACAAAGATTAAACGTATTACCATATTAATATTAGGTTAAATGGAGTTACTGTCGTGTTTAATGCTTTATCTTAGTTTTGTGGAACTTTTAGTTTACATTTCTTGAGTTTCACAGTATGTGCTTCAACCCTAAATAGTACTAAAATGTATTGATGTTAAATTTAGTAATAATCCCTATAGTGGTAGAAATGCATATTTTTAAGAGCTCCACTACTAAAAAATATTTTTATTTCATTTTCAATTATTGATAGTTGCTAATATTAATATACAAGTTTCCTCCTGTATTTGCATATTTAATTAATTAAGGTAAATATGTTATTTTACTTAAAGAAATCGTTTTGAATGAACGACCGTAGCTAAGATGCTAGGCGGTGGTTTGTTACTCAGCAAGTCCGGGTTCAATTCCCGATGTATCCACCAACAGTTTTTGACCCACCGCTCCCGTGGTTTAGAAGTCACGTAAAGCCGTTTGTTCTCAGGCTAAGAGTTTGAGTGGGCTTCTTAGACCTAACTTTACCTTATAAAATAAGAAGATCTTTAACAATAAATAGCAATAAACTCACTAATAAAATATTTAGAATGTAATTTTAAGTTGTCATTTCTAGTATTTTTTACAATTCTTACATATCACATTGGATAAAATTTAATTACCTTGTGGGCATAGTTTTCATTACATTTATAATGAAACCTATCCCTGTGTTGCATTTTTGCTTCATCTTTCACATGAGTCACTAAGTAACGTTGGTTTTTTTTTTAACGTGTGCAATTTAACGTCACACAACCCAAATATATTACAATATAAGCACAAAACGCACTAATACAATATAATAAAAAGTACAAAATACACAAATGTATAACAATTAAAGAACAAAATGCACGAGTATATCAAAATACAAGTACAAAAGACATAAATAAAGCACAATACATGAACGAAATGCACAAATATAGTTACAAAATAGTATGTATGCATTTTGTAATTCCCTCCGATATTGCAATCATCGGCCCCAATTACAATTGAAATATAAATTAAGGAAAATGATTTATGTCTTTTTTCAATTTGGACAAATTTTAAATTACTTCAATATGGCATGGGATGGTGCATCCAAAACTATTTTAGAACCATTGATCACTATTCAAAAATCTATATTAAAATCGTTGCTTAATAAACATAGACGCTATCCTTACACTTAGTTATTTATAGAATCGGACCTGCTCACAATTTGATAAATATTTATTAGAACTGTACTTGTCTACAACTACTCACACAGAGTATCAGTATTGACACCTATTACCCACAACTATTCCACCAGCAATGAGTTTAGGGTGGGTCTGCAGTTCCTCATGGTCAAGTTGGTGGTCTGCCAAGCAAGTGCATACTTTGTAGCAAATACAGTGTACAGGGCCTTGCCACCAGTGACAAGGGACATGCGAGACGAGCCTGTTGATATGTTCAAGCGCCTTGTCTCATCATGGCTACGGTTGGTAGGTGACGACACTGAGTCTCTACTTACCCCTACATACCTACTCTAACACTCCATTCACCCACTTTACACCTCGTAATACTTCTCATTAAATTCCATACCCTTACTTAAACGCATTGTTGTATTATTGGTTCTTATTATTATTCTCTTTTTTTAACTTTCGTGTGTGAATAAGTAAAATTTATTTAGTTTAAAATTATAACTTTATTTCCGCTGATACATCAAACTATTAGTTTTTGTGTAGATTGTCTTTTCTATTTCTTACATTATTTTGCATGAATAATTTTTATATTTTCTATCTGTATATATTTTGTGTTCACACTTCAAAAGTTGTTTGGATGTGTATATTTTTAATGTATTATAAATGTATACCATAAATATATTTTTATTGTATAACGTAGTTTTATATTTTATTTCTCTATATTAAGACCATGCAGTAAGACTGCATCACGCACAGGCATATGCTCATATGGTGCATTATTTCTTATTTATGGTGTCATATTTTCTTTTTGTAATTTTACACGAAATTTTTATTTGATTTGATGTAATGGTCCTAGGTACTATGGATTTTAGGTTATTAATGAATGGATCTTTCTAAAGAACAGTCGATCTTAGTAAGTAACAATAACTACACTGTTCATCTACATTTATTACATTCATTCGCTCTTTATATTTGGCCATACATCTACGATCAGTGTTACATTGAGAAATGATGAATTAATAATTAAGTTATTTATTTTTTTAATAATTAAAAGCCAAACATAAAATTGAAGTTAACTTGCTGTTATATGAATTGTAAACTTTTTATACTTAGTAATGATAGTTCGGAATTGAATTTAACTATTTTATTTTTTTACTTGTTTTTATGTTTATTTAAATTTCATTAAAACAATGCATTTAACTCCTATAATATATAAGTTTAGGTTACATATATATGTAAATGTATTCAAAATTATATTTTAATTCTCTCTAATATATTATAAGACAAATCATAATCAAGCTGTCAAGTAAGGCCTTAATCCTGTTTCCAGAAATATGTTTACAGTTGGAGTAAAGTTTCGAAGTAAGATTTTATCTTCATCTAAGTTGAGCTGACTTAAACACTTCCGTTGGCAAAGAGTTAGCAACTAGTGTGCAGGTTTGATACATCTGTAGTAATTTCCTAGCAAATATTCTACTTTTTCCAGTTGTTTGTACTTTTTTTAAACTTTCCATATTACACTTATTTTATTGCATAAGTTTAGGTATAGAAAAATAATGAAGCATATCAGTAAAATAACTTGTCAAAGGTTACTTAGTCTTAACAATTAAGTTGCATTATTTTGTAACATTTATTTTTTGAAATATACAGTTAAAAGTTTTTAATTGTATACCTTAATAATATAAAGGTGAAATTTTGAAAATAGTTTTTTATTTTTATTTAATTAAGAAAAGGGTTTTATCAATGTGTGTACCAAATTTGGATTCTATTGGTTGAATTGTATTAAAAATAAAAAATAATTTGTGAAAATACAAAATTGCAGCTGGACGGGTGGGTACCGGAGGTGATTTGGAATTTTTAAATAGGATATTATATCTTGTTTTTGAACCACAATCAATACCTAAAAATATGTGTTCAGGGACACCCTGTATATATGTTACGGGTTTGCTTTAATTACCTGTTTATTAAAACTGCAAGTGAGATTTGCCTTCAAATCAAAATAAATAATATACACATGTTTTCCGTTACAATAAACACTCCGTTATAATATACACACTCGTTATAATGTACCTTGGGCATTGAGATAAATGACGTTTGTGTCGCCGGCTCAAATTTGAACGTCAATTTGGGTAGAAGCCAGCTTTTGCTGTTGGGAGTGTTTACAAACTAATATAACGTAGATTAAATCTCTAACTACAGACGACTGCAGTGTGGAGGCTTGTATTGGTGCTAAACAAGTACGACTCACATTGTACTTTATATAAACGACAATGGTATAACTATTTTTATAGCGCAGTTTGTCTCTAAGCCTCTAAAGGTATAAAATGAATTTATACGTACATTGTGTTAGTTGAAAAAAATCATTGCTACTTGGATAGTTATAAGCTTCAAGTCTTGCTACAGTTTAATTTATCCACACTGACTCAAATATCTACTATTAGTATAATGAGCTTATACTCGTGGAACTATTTTGATGTCGTATTACATATTGCTTTGTATTTTAAAGTGCATGTAGTACATTCAACTTAAGTAAATAGTGTACCTATGAAAGTGTAATGGAGATTTCTATCGGTTGTTGTTATGGAAACGCTTAACCTAAATTACGTCTGGTAATATATTTCGCGTAGAGGATCTAAAGAGCCTAAGGTCCTATAGGGATCTTTAAAGATGAGAAGGTGTAAATATGGGCAAACATATCATAACAGGTAGATGTCAATAGATTCTACATATACCTGATTTTAAAATTGGCTCACAATACTTATAATAAAATATCATTATACAATATATTGTGTAAGTGGATATTGATGGTATTCGCTTTTGTTACTTATTGCCGTACGTATAAAAGTGTTATGGTCATCGTCTGGATGTGTTGAATAGTTATGTTTTGAGCCTGACAAAGTAATTGGCGATTATTTTAACTATAGTAAAACAACTCTTTACTTTTTGTTTCCTTATGATCATAAACATACATTGGTCTGCAGACCTGTGCTAGAATGTTATTTAACGAGTGAAGTTCCAACAATCGGCTAAGTTGGTGATTTGTGTAATTAACTTGACAACTGAAAGTATGAACCAGTGAATGCGATAAATAAGTTCATTCTATTATCATTATTACTAGAATGTTTCACTTTATTATTATGTTTCTAGATAATAAAACAAATTAATTACACGACTTATATAAGTTATGTTAAGCTTCATAAAATCGTTTTCTCTGTCACTGTTATTATATAAAGGATAATGGTTTTATGTACTTGACTATGCCAATCGGCTAAGTATATTATATACATCAATTGACAACGTTTCGGTCCCTTTATAAACGGTAATATTTACGCTAATACAACGCGTGCTCAACTGAGGTATGTTTCCATCGCAGGTTATTTAGGGTCTCTCAGGAATGTGGTGGGTAATTTTCTAAAGTATTCTAGGTCTTAATTATCTCTCACATCTTAAACTAGTTTACACATTTCAAGAAACTTCTTGATAAAGCTGTGCTTTAATGTATTTAGAAACGGTCTTCAGATGTTTTTAAGCTGCTAAAGACGACTTGTTTGAATTTGTTTGAAAATGTACTTGTTTCTATTAATTCTGGTATTTTATTTTCAAAATATTTGGAAAATATACCTAAAACCTATACTTAATAGACCTTGTTCAAGGTTTGTTGCATTTAAATAAGCACATATACTGATATTAGCTTTTGTAAGTTATTGCTTCATACTTAAATAGATCAATATCAATATAAATATCTCTCAAATCTCTAATACAACATTGTTAACATCTAACCACAACAATAGTCACTCTAATAAATATTATTAACGATTGTATTTAATAGGTTGTAGAACTTTTTACTATATTTAGTACAACTTAAAATCGATTCTCAATTTATATTTACCTTAAAATGTGTTAATATTAATTTTCATACATTTATAAATATGTGTAAATGAAGCATTTCTTTGTTCAATGGTTAAACATATTTTTTCTATTTTAATATTAAAAATTTTACCAATTGATATCAATATATAAGTAATCTGTTGGTGTACATAATTAATTACGATAATTTAATAATTATAAAAAAATTAAATTTAATACAACAAGAATACAGTATATACGTTAAATAAATCACGTAAATAAACAAAGGAAAAAACTATCATACAACAACATATGCAACCAAGTAAAATTAATATACATTTAAAATCAAACCTTTATTTTACCTAGATATTTTACACCATAACATTTATTTTACGCCATAACTAGTGGCCTCTATTCAATGCAAAACATTCATATAAGCACATGTTCGTTCTCTCAAAGCTTTTCGGGATGTTGTAATTCGTATTACTCGATATTAACATATTTTAATTAAACGTTATTAGCACATAAAAGCCCTTACAAAATAAAGCTATTACAATTATATGTTGAGACCACTAAGTCTCTCAAATTGGAATTTTTATTCAACACCATTATAATAATGTAAAACAGTTGCCATCCTTTCATCAAACATAATATATACTATCCCTTGTATTTTCCGCACTACCTAAAACCCTTTTCCTTTGTGAGTTGTTGTAAAAAGGTCGTATGAAGCTTGCGTAAAATACACCTTTTCATTATAAACTTTCGTAACTGAATAAGTAGAAACATTTAATTAAAACTAACGCCAGAACAACGTTATGTACGTAAATCACCTACACTTTCCAATTGATTGATATTACCATATATAAGTCAAATCACTTATAAAAAAAAAGAAAGTGTGAACATAATTTGTCATTAATTGCTAGTGAATATTATGTTATTTTTATTATAGTATATTTGAAATGTATTATATTTATTGAAGTGATAGTACAGTAACACGTATATGCCTTACTGTCTTATTGTGGTGGCTTAGGGGTTTTTAGACGCTTGATTGCCTGTTCTAAGATTTGAGCCTATAACCAAGCTAAAGTTCGGTGCCTCATTCATTATATAGATTTCACGAACAGTCTTGCAGGCCCACGTCAACTGGCAAATGAATAATAATAAAAAATAAAATAAAATAAAATAATAAAACAGTATTAATGAAATGAAATGAAATGAAAATGAAATGAAATGAAAGACAGTATTAAGACGTTATATAAGTGTTTTCTTCCACCCATACCATAAATTTATTCCTTTGTAATAAATATGTCATGTCAAGAGGTCTTAAAGTATGTAGTGTGACCATAACACATGAAGTGTGTAATAAATAAACACGAATTGAAAGCATCTCTCTCTCTCTCTCTCTCTCTCTCTCTCTCTCTCTCTCTCTCTCTCTCTCTCTCTCTCTCTCTCTCTCTCTCTCTCTCTCTCTCTCTCTCTCTCTCTCTCTCTCTCTCTCTCTCTCTCTCTCTCTCTCTCTCTCTCTCTCTCTCTCTCTCTCTCTCTCTCTCTCTCTCTCTCTCTCTCTCTCTCCCTCCCTCCCTCCCTCCCTCCCTCCCTCCCTCCCTCCCTCCCTCCCTCCCTCCCTCCCTCCCTCCCTCCCTCCCTCCCTCCCTCCCTCACTCTCTCTCTCTCTCTCTCTCTCTCTCTCTCTCTCTCTCTCTCTCTCTCTCTCTCTCCCTTTCACTCTCTCTCTCTCACTCTCTCTCTCACTCTATCTCTCACTCTCTCTCACTCTCTCTCTCTCACTCTCTCTCTCTCTTTTCTCTCTCTCTCTCTCTCTCTTTCTCTCTCTCTCTCTCTGTCTCCCTATCACTCTCTCTCTCTCTCTCTCTCTCTCTCTCTCTCTCTCTCTCTCTTTCTCTCTCTCTAACTTTCTTTCTTTTTCTCTGATTTTTCTGATGCTGCAACTTAACATTCTCACATCCCTGCTAATTTAAGTTAATTGATCTTATAAGAAGCTCTGATGTTGTTTAACTATACGGACGTGTTGGTATGTAAATACGATATTTCAATGTGTTATGAAACATCATTGTATCAAACATGTTGGTGTGTGGCGCTGTATTACTCTTATATATGAATGTATTCGTAATGAACATAACAGTCCTTTAAGTAGAGAATATTCACAGCCTCTGTTATGAAATTTACTCTAACGGTACATTTCTTACAAACAAAAGCCAAGAGTTGAAACGTTGTTGACTTTGGCATTTCAATCAATCAACCCAGTCTCTGTCTATCAGAAGAAAATGCAAGCTTATAAGAAAACGTACATTGAAATGTTACTTGTTGAAATCAGAGTTCTAGCAATTTAGTCCATTATATATAAAACTATTAAAACTTTTAATTTATAAATATCGCTGTCGAATTGAATTCTGAAATAAATCAAGCCCAGTTGTAAAAAATGAAGAAAAGATTCTGTTCACAAACTGTAGGTTTAGTACTTTTACGAAAGGTCATGATCAAAAAACCCAATTTATTGATTAATATTTTTATTTTCAATTTATAAGCTTATCAGTATGAATAGCCTAGGCAAAAAGTATGATTTAAGTAGTTTAAGTAGAAGAAAGCTAGTTGTTCAAACTGATGTGGTTATCATAACAAAACGTAATGAATCTAAACTCTCACGACAAGGTTTACCACGCCAAATTATCAAATTACAAAGTGACAGTTTAATTAGTTCTTTAATGTTATAAAATTACTAAATATTTTTATTACATATCACTAATAATAAAATTGTAATTTCTATAAGCAACTATATAATCAATAAACTAGACTAAAAAAATTTAGAAAATCACTCTCTGTTTGTAGTTAAGTATTATTAAAACACACACACACACACACACACACACACACACACACACACACACACACACACACACACACACACACACACACACACACACACACACACACACACACACACACTAAAAAAAATTAAAAAAAATTGTTTCTATATATAAAGAAATAACCATTTTTAAAGGTATTCGTAATTTCTGTATAAATTCGTTTGGTTTATTGCTTAAATACAGTTAACGTATACTATTTGAAATATTATCAATTTCCTTCATCTAAAGTAATAAATTTTACTATTGGTAAAAATGGAAAAACTAAAAATACTGGTGAACTGGAAAAAGAGATATTTCTATAATAACTAATAATATGATTGGATAATTAATTACAAAGCAAAACTATATGGTGAAAATGTAATTCAATAACCCCTAACACTTTTGGAGGGTATTCTAATTTACACTTACTTCAGTAAACCACTTAAGCTTTTTAATAAACACTCACTGTACAAATTAATTTAATTTACTTAACCACTATACAATATGCATCGCTGTATGAAGTGTTTTAACATATTTATATTCTTAAGAACCAAACATATTATTGATCAAATTTATTTTTCGTTAACTACATACAAATAAACAATAGTTGTTTTTTAATTTACTGTTCCATCCTCTAATTGGTAGATTTCAAAGATCCTTTGACGTACGTAACACACGGATATATCTGTTAGAACCCCACCGTCCTGTATATTGTATTCAGGGCCTGCAGTTGGTATGCCCTAAATTGTTTTCAAAAAATTCATTAACAGTAAAATTTGATATACCAATGAGATTTTAGTTGGTGGCACAATCGTACTCTTGTATAAAGACAGTAATTTACTAATTGATAGATCAGGTAAAAGAACTACCAACTAATAGCAATAAAACGGTGCTAAAAAATTATATGCCTTATTTAACATTTAAATATGACTGACTCTATATTCTTGTGTAATAAAAATTAAAATATATCCGACTTAAAAATTAAATTTTTAATACCTCTAATTTTTTTACTACCGTTTTAATAAGTATTTACCATAAAAATGCAATTTTAAAAATAAATTGAAAAACAAATAGCGATATATTATAAGGGACCATTTAATATAGTAGTTACGATCTTATGCAATGTTTGCTTAATTTGACGGAGCTTAGTTTATTTTTTTTTAATATGATGTATCTATCCGTTTTTTAATAGTTGTTGGTAACAATTGTCTGTAGAATTTTCAGGTTAATTTTGAGATCGTATATAATAGACAGTAAGACAATTCTTTGGTTTGTCCTAGATATTTGTTACATATTATTTATGATATCCTATATATTTACTATATATCAGTAACGTACAAAATAAATACCATAGCCCTTATGGAGAGGAATAATCGGTCAATAATATTAATAAATATAACAAAGACCGCTTCCATATTAAAGTGAAGTTTTTCTGTGGCATTTGCGGATTCGGGTGTTAGAAAAGGGTTTCACAGTTTCAATATTTGATAAAAGAGTTCCATTCAATCTATTTTCAATCATTCACTCGTTTGTGCAATACACGTGGGGTTGTAGTTTTGAAGTAAAGAAGTGGAGAGGGCTGTCTTGAGACTTCTGTTTGAGAACTAAATGATTTTCAATTGATTTTATTCATAATTACTGGAATACAATGAATATTTCCTCAATATGTGGTGTGCTAACATGTTACTGGTATATGGGAGTTAACCAATATGTTTTGTAGTAAGGTTGGTTGAGGATTAGCTAAGAAATGATAATTACCTGTTTCAATCTCAATCAATGCTAAACAAACATTGAAAGGGATCAGGCGATAGCTTCGGGCTGTTTATATTTCATTTGGCTATCCTTGAATATGCTTAACTCACTTTATGTTAACTTTAATTCAGTGCTGATTACAGGCACTTTTAAGTTGGTACAAAAGATTAAACTTAAAATAAATGTCATTCATATAATGATGATTAAAAAAGTAAAAACGACAATTAAAAAATTACCATTTATTGTAATACGTTTTATATAATGTCTATTTTTGTGATATTTTACCCTCTTTTAATATCATAGGCCTATTAATATTTACTTAATTATATTAATATTGTAGTCAATAGCTTCAATGTTCGATGCCTATCAGTGTGGATATTTCTAGAGTTCTGGGGTGTAGTTATTGGGTATCAGTCAGTGTTGTATAGAGGAGAGAACCGAGTATAAGGCTTATCAATTAGCTGAAAGTCAGACTAATGCTACGTGGTTAGGATTCCACGTAAAACTATGACTCTTATTTTCCCTGGCTATTGGAAAATTAAAAACTACTCTATTAAAGAATAGTCGAGTCTAATAACAATGATTACTCTCGTTACAAAGTTCACTTTAGCTAATTAATAATAAATGTGTTTTTTATGGCCCTGCCAAAGTAATGCCAAATAACTTCATAACCCATTTGATATGATCATATAAATGACGAATCATGCATAGATAAGTGCTTGGCAATTTAAAATATAATTTTTTAAATATATACATTTACATAATGCCCAATAATCTTGAATTTTCCTACATAAAACATACAAAGTAATCTAAGGTAAGCCAAATTGCAATTATTTGTGATTGTAAAATACTACACCTTTATCACTGTAAAACTATGCGGACAAAGGAGATATTGTTTCACAGCTTATTTATCATTCATTCATCATTCATTTCTAAGACGCCGATCGTAGGGATATGGGCGAATTTGAGGGGTGAATGAGTGTAGGTGACCGAGTGTACTATTTGTTACTATCTGAGTTCGACTTAGCTCAGAAAGGACTATTTATTAATATCCCAATAGCCAGGGCAACTATTGACCTACAGTTTTAAGTGGAATCCGAACCACGTAGTGTTGGACTGATTTTAAGCTAACTGACAAGTCTTTGTTTATCATATATCATGTGATTGATTTTATTGCGATTAAAATTACGTTAGTGTGAATTCTCCACAAAAGTTGGTCATTTATATTTCAATCATTTATATAGTGTTTAATGATTAAGAAAACTAAACCAACCAATTACGCATACAATATATATATTTTTATATGTATATAATGTAAAACAATATTTTGTAAGCTGTAACTGTCGGACGCTATCTAAATTAAATAAACTCTAATTTATGTAAGAAGCATAACATTGCTAATGTGCACAATATAATGGGCTATTAAGAAGGAAGGAAGCCTTCTCTGGGCATGAATATAAAATACAAGCCGACAATGGGCTTACATTACTGGGATGGGCTTCATGAAGAGGAGCGTTAATATTAAGTTCCTATTACTGCAATTCAGTTACTTCATTCAAGGTTACTGCCAGTAAATGTCTTTTAAATACGATTTTAAAATAAAAAAAAACAGTTATAAAAATTAACTCTTAACAATCACTTAAAATGTATATCGTACTAAAATTTAAGAAAACTAATCAACATTATGTTTTAAATTAAAACTAGTGCCAGGTTCCAAATTTACTAGGTTTTTAATATTTCAAATAAGCCACGTGAAGTATGATTAACAAGTGCATATTACAGCACCAGTTGTTACAATAGTAATCATTACATCGGATTGTCTTCGTTGTTTACATGAAATATATTTTTCTCATATGTTTGCTTACATGGATATGGTTTTAATGTCTAGAAGTGACTCTATTTTGCCATTAATAATATCCCTTAAAATAAATCATAAGCGTATAGATACTCGTAGTTATCTATATATAGAATGACAAAACGAATGGGGTAGGATTAAGTAGGAAAAGCACGCCAGAATAGATGGAAAATAACATAACTGTTATCGACTTTATACACAATTAAGAATGATTGCATGATTACTATGGTGTAATTATCACCCATTAGAAAAGAGAGGACTTTTAATGGGAGCCGGAATGATTGTAGATAAACGGTACATTTATTTACTATGCATTCAATGATCCATTAATTATTTTATTCAGTTTATATCTCAAAAAGTTTAATTTGTATACATTAGATCCTAAGTTTAGTTCCTTTGGGTAGTTTTGTTTCATTGTGTTAGAAAATGTTTCCCAAAATAAGTTACGGAGGTTTTCAATTGAAGTGGCTGAACTGCTGATTAAACGGTTTAAAGAGATAAACTGATGTTACATCACTACTGGAATAATTTCCTAATCAAAATATATAAATATTCCTTACACTATCAATGATACACGATCCTGTTGTAATGTGTTTTGTGCAAACTCTATATTTATTTCGTTCTTTGTATTTGTATCATGAGTCATAAGTTTTCGGCATTTCATACAGGATAAACATTCAAAACAGATGTTTTCCTGTTCCTGGTATTAGATTTTACAATAGATTGCCGATTACCATCTTAAACCTGCCACCAACAAAATTCTCCAACATTGAACAATTGGCTTATTACTAACCCTTTCTATACCATCAATGAATTGTATAGAATAGCGTACGAAGCAAATTACGCTGGCCTAGTACAACTTATGTAGAGGTACTTTACTAATATTACAAATAAACAGTGTATGCTTACACAAGCCTGCTAATACACGTACGTAAGTTTATAAATATACGTAATATTCCAACAGTTAATTATATAAATAGTGTTATAATGTTACATAAGTCACTGATTTGAGAGAGTGTTTTGTTTTCAATTTCACTTCCACGCATCTGCAGACAATTTGTAGTTTTAGACAATTTTACTATATTTTTAAATTTATTTATTTATTATTAACGGTTAATAATAAACGTTGTGTTATGGTTATTGTAAACCATAACATATAACAGTTACTATCGTAAAATGTTTGATATATATATATACCAATAATTATGCAACAGTTTGCAAAATATATTAAAAATGTTGGCACAACACCTAATATACAAGGTTATTCTGTTATGTAAGGGTATATGGGAGAGTTAATAATACATTATATGTATGGGAGGAAATGATGGTGGTGTTAATTAATGTATAATTATTACTAAGAATATATTATAGAAAACGTTGCTTAAATATTATTAACTTATTTCAAAGAATGCCACAAACACCATTAGTCATATTATTTATTAATTTAAATTAAAAGTCTTATATTTCCAACTAAAATTAGTGTTTATCGAGTATAGAGCAGTGATTGTTGTACGTTTCCCTCCAAATTGATCAGACGTCACACATCAAGAGGTTCTGAGGACAAACCACAAACACTCCAAAGCTCTTCACAGAGGTATCCTTTGTGGCGTGTGATATCCTGAGAGATGGAACACAAATTGTATTTATTTGATTCGTTATAGTACAATTCAAAGAGAATTTCCACTGAATGCTCTGAAAAATAAATATATTTGTGATAGTAATCTTTAACATTATTGTTTTGATGATGGTTGTTATGGTAAATATTTGTAAATAATTTAAAAATACAATACCAAGATATCTAGTGACCATGTATAAAGTCAGTTGTTTTATTTATAAAGTTTTCTTTATGCTTTATCACTATTTTTACAAGGATTAAATTGATTTTCAAATTAAAAAACGATTTCAGCGAATTAAAAGACTATAGTGGACATTCTTAAAGAGATAGTTGAATATGGACATACATAAAATAAAAGTATAGCAAAAAGTGTCTAGTCGTTTGTGTTGGAATTAAAAGTAATCCTCATGCGAGTTAATATAGACCACGAACTTATTCACGAACTTTATTCAACAACTGAATTACTGACAGGTAGTTTAGTTTAAGATTCGAAATTCAGAGCCATAACTCCAACCGCCCTAACCTTAACCATTGAGAAACCACGACGGAAAACTGTACGTTTACATAATTTAGGAAAAAAAAAAATAAATTATAACATACTATCTTCTACCTAAATTATATACTATTTTAAATTTAGAAACCACCTTACAATTTTAATTTATATAATTAGTTATTCATGCTTCTACTTCACTTATGGTAATCAATAACATGTATACGTATTGTAAAGCTTTTAATAGTTCTTTTGTGGTTTTTCTTTGTTTTCATACTTTTAATATGAGGCCATATGAAATATGTTTAGTAAAAAAGTGGTTGTTTATCAAAAGCACTAAGATGTTACTAGGTGTGAGGTGTTACTATTTGTATTTTCTAGTATTGAAATGAACTACACACATTTTATTCAAAATTATTTTAAATTACATAAAATAACTTTATACATATTTTAAAAAATATGTTTTTCAGTAAATATTTTTATTTAGATTTTTAATTGTCACATTTAAAATTATATCTACGTTGGTTTTTAAAGTTACGCAAAATATTTTACAGTCAAATAATAGTCAAAATACATCATTATAACTAGTGTTAAACTTGGAAAATAATTGCTTACAAAGTTAACTAAATTTGATGGAAATAGTTTATAATTGTTATAACTGTTATAGACTAAAGCCATAACATTTTTTTCAACGAAACTCACATAATTATGGTTAAGTTAACTGTTTTATTCCTAAATAAAGTAAATGCATATATTCTTTAATAGTATACTACAGTAAACGCTTGTAAATGAATCGTTTAAGGTATCTTTAGTGATACTGTAACTGTGATTGTAGGTTCCAATTTCAACTTGAATATGTAAACATAATTGCCATGTACACTGTATAGTGTTTACAATACTTAAAATCTCTCAAACAACCTGTCAAAACATAAGTTTACTCTTTAAATAATCAATACATGACAAATTAAAAGTTAATAGTTAACTTTACTCTAACAATATTTATTTTAACAAATGTCGTACAGGCACATTAAGAATATTAAGAAAAAGTAGACACAAAAAACAAAAAAACTATATTTTAATTTTGGTGATATTTGTATGAAATAAATGAAAACAATATGAAATAAAAAAGTACAACTGTTGGAAAGCTATGAATACCAGTGTTGTAATCCTTCGAAAAATAAAATGTAATACATCGTTCTGGAATTAAGTGTGTTATGAAATTTATATTTGATTGTTTGCTAAACATAATGTAATTTTAAAAATTAATTGAAATTGAATTGTTGATATGCAAATTCTAAATTTGACATTTTTATCATTGTTAATTTAATTGTCAGTCATATAATTTCTACTGATATGAAGTAATACGGGTCGTAGAGTCTCCACCCTTGCCTCTACCACTGCTTATTATCTGCTTCGCTCGGGTACCTAGCGAAAGATAGCCTGCCTATCAAGGGCGAGTAAATCATCAGAAATGATTTCCGCCACAACCATCACCACCGAACCGGCAACAGTACGATAGGCGGAGGTTACCCTTAACCCTGCTCTTTGTTGCACTGCCACCATGCGCTTACTATGCCTCCTCATCTTTAACGAACCCACGCAGGCTTCCGTACGGTACAGAAGAATTTACGTCATTTACGGTGGACATGAGATCTTATTTTGGTTTACCTAGGATCACCAGTATTCCTCATTAATGTGCTGAACGACGTAACCACCTTTGATACTTTCTTGCACACCGCTTTGATGTGCTCCCAGACTCGGAGACCACAGTCGATCATCACACCCAGGTATTTTGCTACTCTCTTGGTTTGGACCTTAATAGACCCAAAAGTAAATATAATAACAGTAGGGATTTCCCTTCGAATGAGCATAACTATATTAGTCTTGTCAATTGATAACCCGAGTCGGTGGCTCTCTATCCAGCTTCCAACCTGGAGTATCGCCTGATTCAGGCGAAGGCTCGCTAATGTTGGAGTACTCTCCGTAATGACAGTGGCCACGCCATCAACGAAGTCTTCCAGGAACATATCATGAGTCATCTCAAAGCTAAGAAAGCCATAGTTAGAGATGTTCCAGAGGTCGAGCCAAGAATCCATCCCTGTGCCGCTCCAGCGGTTACCTCCTTGATTCTTTAGCCTTCTTCAGTCTCATACAACAGCCCCTCAGGTAATCCTGCTCAAAAACCCGGATATAGTCGGTCCATGGCAACGTCTCTAGCATGCCTACCCACCTGGCTGAGTAAAACACGTTCCTAATGTCCAAGGATAACCAGCAGCACAATCGGCCAAGGCTGATGGCATGTTGCATCAGCTCAGTTGACGGCGTCGATACCTCCGTGATTGCTGTCAACGTCCAATTACCTTTGATGAAACCAACGTCCAATGACCGGAAGACATTTCACGATCAAACTCGACAGCCACAATAAATCTAAGCTTTAGTAATCTCTCCAGAAGTTTCCCCACCTTGTTAAGAATGCAAAGTGACCTGTACACTGACGGTGACTCTGGATCGCCCCTACTATCTCTGATCAGCACCAGTCTAGCTGTCTCCCAGCGTGACGGAAACAGTGAACAGTGGCAGTAGTAACTTATGGGTGATTCTCCACCACCTTCAGCATTTCCACCAGGCTCTGTATCTTTATTGTTGCGCATAGTGGTCACTGCTTCCACGAGCTCACGTACCGAGAACATACGGGAACAGTCGGTATCAGCCTTGTAATTCCCTCCTCCATCATCCTGGGATGGGTTGGAAAGAGTGCATTCACGATTTTTGTGACCTTTTCTCCTAATAGTGAAAGGCTTTCGGCCCAAATCGTCCAAGTTGTCTCGTCAAGAGTTTGTATCCTTTTCCCCAGGAGTCCGAATCTATGTCGTCACGTCACCATGACTGCTGTCCTCCTGAGCTATACAATCTCATAAGTCTACTAAAAGGTCTGGTGAAGACCTGAGGAAGCTTTCTTGCGGGGCAGAGATAGATTGCATCCACACTCCATGGTAGAGTGAAATATAGCACTCAGCATGGTAGAGTGAAATATAGCATCTACACTGTCCATGGATTCCAGTCGAGCTGTAGCACCTGCATCAAGCTCAAAGTCCAGGATCTCTATGAAATTTTCTCTGTATAGTTTTGGCTAACTTCTAGTTTTACAGATTTCTGGTTTCTTTCGTCAGACAGTTCCAGTTTCGCAGTGAAAAGGTTACGAACCTGTGATCACCCACTGTAACCACGCCCATAACCCACCATATCATGAAACGAGGGGCCACTGCACCCCAATTTGGCACTACTAGATCCAATCTCTAAGCCATATAAAACATGAACCTACCTCTGACATTTATGGTAGGTATACCCCATTCAACAGCACGTGCGTCGAGGTCACCATCCGACACAACACTGCCAGGAGTACTCTTGAGACAGTCTTCCAGAACGTCTAACTTCTCCTTATACTCTTGTGCAGAATAATTAGGAGATATATAGACGCTGCAAACAGTTTTTTTCTCTATTATAAAATAGTAGTACTTTGTTACAAATATTATTAAACTATACTAATATTATTTAATTTATTTAATTACAAGTTACATTCTCAATGACAAATAAATGACCTATACAGTTTAGATTTTACTAATTATTTATATTATGTCCTGGTTTTCATTGCTAACGTTCAAATAAGATTTAATTTATTTAGTACACTCTTTTAAACTATTAATGGTTCTGCCACTACATGGTGTTGGAAAAGATATATTGCAACATCAATAACACTAATGCGTCACCATAAAACTTCGACAAACTTTGCCCCACATGAATTCTTTGTGCTTGATGTATTTTGTTTTTTCCTCTATTTTGAATTGATAATTGAAGTACAACAGTTAGATAATGCATTATAAAGTTCAATAAAATACATATATTAAATTAAAACATAATTAAAAGATTCGTCTGACTATTATTTTCAAGATTAAATGTTTTCTATCTATATTTTTACCACCAAGAAAATCGTTGCTTAATTAATGAACTAATAAAAAGCATGTCTTTGTAAATCCATATGATAGATGAATGACCCAACAAACATTAACAAATAACACATATAGAAATATTTACATATAAAATGTTCTAATACTGACATATTTTAAAGTTTGAAAATAATAGTTATTATTACTTGTATGGCACTTCCATAAAATACGATTGCACAATTTTCTGAGTATTATATTCTTTATCAAATGTACATACTTATTGTTTGTTACATCGTGTACTTACATTTATTTACAGCAAATATAATTTATCTGTTATAAACAATTGTATAATTGGCCAAGCAGATTACCACAAAGCTTGCTGTGGCCTTGATGACATAAACAGTGATACCATAAAGTACAGATGCTGTCCGGGTCACAACTGGTGATTGACACAAGGGTCCAGAAACGACCTATTGTCCGGGACATTTGTCTGCAATTTTTACTTAAAGAATGTTACTAATTTTTTTTTTTACTAAATTTTACTTAAAGAAATAATTACATAACAGCGAAACGTCTGGTTATATTGTAAATATTGCAGATCTTGTAAACCTTTACGCGGTTGCCACCGGAAAATGTAAATTCTAGTTAAGGTTAGATGTTCAAGTTTTTGGTATTTTCTCATCAACTGTAAAGTTACTTACTACAATTATTATATATTCTTACATATATTGAAACTGTATTTCATAATCAGTTTTATTATCATTAATTGACATATTGTGTGCTCCTTGATTTGTTATTTAGGAGTAAATTTTTCTCATATAAACACAATGAATGAATTGTAGTGAAAATAAGATCTACATTGATGATATTCCCATGTATAACATCTTGATTATTTGAAACATTTCACTTAGCCAATATAATAAATTAAAATGAGTTGTCAATTTTAAGCAGCCAAACTAGTGGACTAGCAGGGCAATGTTGTGTGATTACGTTGGAATGGGTAATTTTGTCCACAAAACAGTGACGCAATTTACAATGGCACCCTTATACACAATGGCGAAGAGGTATTGTGTAAACAGACTATATAAGCTAAGCTATTAGGCATTCATGCAAATAATTTTGTCCTTGATAACATATTGTCTATTGTAAGAGTCTATTTATAGAGGTGCGTTTATTATTACATTACGTTTGTGACTTTATAATTGACCATGGCGTGTATTACGTAATTTATTAGCTTGCACAAGATCAAAGTAGTATATAAGCCAGTAACATTTTGCTTCAAGCTTGAAAAAATATGTTCAGCCGGGACTGTTTTGAAGGACGTGCGATATTACCTGCAAAGTTTGTATCAAAGTAGCCTCTTCCTAGCCCAGTAGCTAGCACTCCAGACTTCAATTCAGAGGGCTATGGGTTTGTCTCAGACCAAATTATGAAATTGAAATTAAAATTGGAATTATTGTAAAGATAGAAGAATTGTTCTAATAGCACTGATTAGGTTTCATCACTATAGGTTATATTATTTACATATAGAAATTCAGTTATATGTTTTATAAAAATAATGAACCATTAATTGGAGCTACTCAATACTCACTTCACCGTGCATTGAAATAATGAAAGAGTTATATAAACATGTGTCACATTTAAAATTAAAATTATTGTTTAAAATGGTTATACCGTTGTAGATTTTGAAATATTGAGAAAACGTGTATTATCATTATGTACCCTTACACTGTAACTTAGAGCTGGAGCGGTTCTTTTTTTAAGTAAACATTATTCAAGCTATGAAGTAATTTAATTTGAAAAGTTTAGACGTTAGCCTGTTAAATACAAACTTTAATTCAAAAACTTTTAGCTAAGTCCAGGATTTCGGTATCCAAAATTGTTCATATTATTTTATTAGTATTAAAAAAATAGTTACATCAGTGGACTATATTAAAAATGCTTTTATGTAAATTTTAAATGTAAAATTTTTTATGTAAAAATGTAACCTTTTTAAAATTATAAATAAATAATTCTACCCTAAACAATATTTAATTTATCGGTTATGATTGTGAATTAAATGTTATAAATTATTGTAAAACATACAATTTTTCTACAGTATAAAGGTATGTAATTATAAAAATGGTAGAAATTAAGGTTAAGCAGTTTTGGTAAATTTTTATTTATTAATACCCTTTTTCAATATTTCAGATAATTATGTATCTACAAGGCCTTAATACATTAATCTGTTTTGAAGAGACATATTTAAGGCCTTTTAGTGTGTTCCATTATATACATATCAAAACCCTATAAATATGGCATATACCATAGCAATTTTGATTGTACTTAATAGTTTTAATAATTACTTTTAAAATAAAAATCCTTAGTTTAAGCCTCTACATTATATTTAAAAAGAACGTTGAAGCGTGACAATTCTTAGTCGACACTAAAGTAACATTTATATTAATCAAAATTCTACCTTTGACAATCAATAATAATTAATCATCGATTTAGAAGTTATCTGAAATTTCATTGATTTATGAATGATTTATACACTCTTCGTAATTTATTATATTAAAACTACAAAGGATAGCCACACGAGTTAAATTCCTTTGGAAACGTCAGGTGTCAATCAGTATTAAAAAATGTACGTAGATTGAAATTGAACATTTCCATTCCACTCGCTGACAACCAGCTGTTTTGCACCACGTTTTTGGAATATTTTAAGTGAATTCAATTGTATAAAAACAGTCTTTTAAGTTTTTTTTTACAATTACGATGTGATTGAGTTTTAAATATGTTGTGATTTTGTTTCTGTGTTTTTTATGGTAAGGTAATATTATTTTTAGCTGTACATTTTAGAAGAACTTGTTTTGATTAATAATGAGATTGAAAGAACTGACTGTATCTTGATTTGTATTTAATTTTACAACGTTTATTTATTTTATAACTTAATAGCCTCGAGTAACTACGAACATTGGAGGCCAACAAGCAAAAATAAGAGGCAAGGCTGTGATTCTGATTATAACTTGTATTGTTTAATAGTATTAATGATTCTTACCTTATTGTTATTATGAGTTATATATACCTTATAACATATATTCTCCCGTAGTAAAAGGTATATATAACTCATAAGGTACTCATGTATCTTATACTCATGTACCCTATATATATATATATATATATATATATGTTATATATACCTTATTGTTATATGTAATTTGAAACCCATTTAGGAACACATAAATTCTGCACTAAAGTTTGTTTGCATTTATGTGTTTTGTCCATTTCCAACTATAGATTTTCTACTTTAAAAAACATATCTAATAGATTTGTATATTTCTTATACATTACTAATAGGTACAGAGTTATGTTATGCCATATT
>JAQJVL010003150.1:0-29108 GCA_035578905.1 Stictocephala bisonia | reverse complement strand
ACGTGCTCACCACGGCCTCTGATTGGTCGAGAGCGGTCACGTGACTTTTTCAAGATGGCGGCGCCCATTTCCCGCCAAATTTCCTAACCTCACTTTTGATCACCACGTGTTGACCTTGAGGTCAAGTTTACTATTGTTTACTACTGTTATCAGCCACGTGGTGACCTTGAAGGTTAAGTTTACTACAAGCACGTGGACCCCCCGCGACGACGTTGTCCTAGGTCAGTGTTATGTGACGTCACGCCGTTTTCGCGCTCTTTCATCTGACGACGTCACGGCGTGTATTTATTAAATTAATTGTGTATTTATTTAATGCTGTGGCAAAAAGTGTCGAAGACCGGTGCCGGGATCGATCTGAGAACCTTCCGTTTGTGAGACGGAGTCGAATCCACTGAGGCACAGTGACACACCCGAGAGGTTAACGTAAGTAGCGGCAGAAGAACGTGTGTGGCTTCGTTCGCTTCGCTCGATGAGCCACGTTATACTATATGAAATGTATTTTTAATTCGTATTTAATATAGTATTAATTTGTTCAGATGTGAAAAAAAGTCTGTTGGTTTGTCGTCATGCTCCTCAGCTGATGTAATGCCATATGAAAGATGCAAAAAAAATGTCTGTTTTTCTTTATACTATATAAAATGTACCAACTGTTTTTTCGCAGTGTTACCAACTCGAGGCAAAAAAAATATCTCAGTGCTGCCAACTCATACGATTTATTACATTAAACTATAATAAATACATATACGATTATTAAATTATACTATATTAAATACAAACGCGTTAATACATACGTTAAAACTGGTCGTTAAGTATTAGGAGAACAGAACTTGGTAAGAACTCTGAACTCGACCATTGGCGCAATAATTTGTATTTAATATAGTATTAATTTGTTCTGACCATTTAAACCAGATGTAAAAAAAAATCTGTTGGTTTGTCGTCTGCTAGTACCAGCTGATGTGGTTCGCTTCGCTTACGCTGAGCCAGATGCATTAGTACTATATAAAATGTATTTTTCTAATAATTCGTATTTAATATAGTATTAGTTTGTTCAAACAAAATTGGTTTTTCTTTATATTATATAAAATGTACCAACTGTTTTTTCACAGTGTTGCTAACTCACACGATTATTTGCATTATACTATATAAAATACATATATATATATGATTTTTTTCTCTTTTTTAATAAATACAAATGCGTTTTTCGGTGTTACAGTAATATTATTTTACTTTGTTTTCCTTCACATATAATGTATACTATATAAAGTATAGCCAACTTATGCTTTCATTCGTAGTATACTATAATAAATCTGTGTACTATAAAAAGTGCATCGATATTTATTCTTTGTCACGTTATAATATAATAATTGTTATAACGATAAATTTAAACAGATTAAAAAGGATTCTGGTTTTTCTGTGTACATATTTTTTTTCAATATTATACTTATATACTATATGAAGTACATTATTCATAATAAATCACTATTTTTGTTGTACTATAATAAATGCAATTAATTTTTATATATAAATCAGTTAGAATATCTTTGAAACAGCTAACACATTTATATTTATTTATTTGTATTACAATAATAAATGTATATTTGTTAATATGTATTAATTTAAGTTAAATTTTAATGTTTTAATACATTTGAGTATTAGGAGAGCAAAGACTGGTAGGAGTTATCAATGTTACAGTTGCCGCCTGCGGCATACAAAGTGTCACTATCGAATCAGCGCGACCCGGCGACCTCTCCGTAAGATAGTCCGACTGCCTCGCGAACTGATTATGTGACTGCTGCTAATTTCTGCTAGCCTGATACTTTGTTTTTCATTGCATGTTGTTCGTATTCCATATTTAAGTGGTTTTTTCCATATATTTAGTAGATGTATAGAAAATAAAAAGCATATTTTATTTAATAATTAATTTAGTATTTAAAAATCTTAAGGTAATATACTATTCTATATTTTTGTAATGACATAAGTAACACAATATTTAAATTCTGTTATGGGATAAGTTATAGTAATATTTAATTAATTATTTAAAAATCGTAAGGAGAAGTTGTATTGCAGATATTTTTGAAGTAATAAGTCGGACAATATTTAAATGTTATTTAAGAATAAAGTATAATAATGTTAATTATTAAATACTGAAAACTCTATAAAAAATACTGTCTTTTTTAAAATCAACTGATGTATTTGTATGGTATGAAATTTTCCAAGTCCAATTTTGCTGATGCAATGTTTCATCATGTGTACTTGTGGTAGTAAGACAATGGTAAGACAGATATAAAAATTCATATAATTCAATAAAAATCTGCAAAGAGCGTTAACTTCATCTGTACATACATGTATCTCAACAACAACAACCAAAGTTAAATCAATTGGTAAATATTTGTAATAATGTTTATTTTTAATATATGTGGTAGTGAGGCAGATATAAAATTCATATAAAAATTCGTTTTAATTTCAACAAATATCACAAACACGTATTGAAAAAATCGAACTTTCAAATAATTAAAAAAAAAAACTTGTGACCGATTCATCACGAATAATTTATTTAAGTAAGGTCAAGATAACTGCATTACTATATGTTTTGGTTTTAAATAAGATATATTAAACGTTTATCGCAATAAAAAGTTATACTTTGACACTGATTTAATCATTAAATAAAAACTAAATTCATTGGCTCACTTAGAACGGGGGAAAAAACAATATAAAAATGGAATAATACAATATAGATGTTAAATTCAACATAAATTTAATTTCAGATATGTAAAATTAAGAGTTAAGGAGTTCAATTATTATTCCCTCACACGTTAGTTAAAACAATCGAATAATATTGAATTACTAGCCATATTTAGACATATGTAATATTACAATATATAGCATTTATTTCAGATTTCCATTAGGATCTTACACATAAGAGCCTTACGTAAAATTTAAATCCAATATGTTAAACACATTAGAGATTACAGTTATGTAAATATTAAATGGACAAAAATGTTTAATTTCTTCGTGAAAGGATCTTCATACATGTCCAACTATTAAAATATTCCGGAGAGAAACGATTAATTATAAATGGCACTTTAAGTTAATAACATGGTTTTTCCTATTTTGTAAAGATAAATTCTCTTATTAACAAATTAAGTAAATAAAAAACAATTATATGAATCCATTAATAACTGTATAGTGTATTAAATGTTGCATATTATTTTAAGAATTTTGTAATAATAATTGCCTTTTCTTATAATTTCAACATAAATATCACAAACACGTATTGAAAACATTAAACTTTCAAATAACTTTTTAAAAAAAATTGTGTCCAATTCAACATGAATAATTTATTTTAGTGAGGTCAGAATAACGTCATTAATATAGATTTATTAAAAAAAATACATATTATTTGTTCATAGCAATAATAAATTATACTTTGTTACTAATTTTAATCGAATAATATTGAATTACGAGCCATATTTAGACATATGTAATATTACAATATATAGCATTTATTTCAGATTTCCATTAAGATCTTACACATAAGAGCCTTACGTAAAATTTAAATCCAATATGTTAAACACATTAGAGATTACATTTATGTAAATATTAAATGGACAAAAATGTTTAATTTCTTCATGAAAGGATCTTCATACATGTCCAACTATTATAATATTCCTGAGAGAAACGATTAATTATAAATGGCACTTTAAGTTAATAACATGGTTTTTCCTATTTTGTAAAGATAAAATCTCTTATTAACAAATTAAGTAAATAAAAAAAACAATTCTATGAATCCATTAATAACTGTATAGTGTATTAAATGTTGCTTATTATTTTAAGAATTATATAATAATAATTGCCTTTTCTTATAATTTCAACATAAATATCACAAACACGTATTGAAAACATTGAACTTTCAAATAACTTTTTAAAAAAATTGTGTCCAATTCAACATGAATAATTCATTTTAGTGAGGTCAGAATAACGTCATTAATATAGATTTATTAAAAAAAAAATACATATTATTTGTTCATAGCAATAATAAATTATACTTTGTTACTAATTTTATCACATAAAAACTAAAATCATTAGCTCACTTTGAATGGAAAAAACAATATAATACAATATAGATGTTAAATTCAATATACATTTAATTTCAGATATGTGTACAAAACGTTCTTCTACACTTGCATCCTTGAATGTATACATATGCGTTATGTTTAAGATGAGACATGTCTTGTATATGAGAAATTATCTAAGTTCCATTTTATCAGTGTCCGTATGTTGAGTAAGGATGAGAACTGAGTATCAGGCTTGTCGTTTAGTTGAAAATCAGACCAATAATACGTGTTTTTGATTCAACTCTATGTCCCTTAATTTCACTGGTTGTTAGACTTTAAATGAAATGTCCGTTGTATGAAACAGTCAAACTCCGTTAGCAACAATATTACATTTGTTATCCATGCTCATACTACTCACATTCACCTTAGAATACGTTCAATTTTGTGCTGTCTTGTCATATCTAAGAATAATACTTTCTATTGGTTTCTCTTAAAATGAGCTGTGAGAAATAATACTATAATGGATGTTATGTTTAAATAATTTGTATAACATAGGGTATACCAAATCAACCGTTTAAGTATATATACTTCTTTTGTTTACATATCTTTTATATTCGGTATAGTTTAATGTCTTATTAGTATAATGCAAATAAATGCAAGTCTGTGGCATTGATGAAAATAAAAGAAATATCGATTAACAATTAAGCTGACTAAGTGATATGGTTCAAGTGGGGTCAAGCGATATGATAGCACACTCGAACTAGAAGTCTAAACTAAATATACCAATTATATTAACTTTGAAACCTAAGTAAATCGGACAAAAAGGTCATATATGAGTAACTAAATTAATAAAATATGTGTTTTTAAATTAAATTGATTTTCAATTACGTTCATTCTAGTTTTATGTGATTAAATTTTAGTTTTTTCATGAACATTTTCTGCGTGATAAATATTGCCAATAAATGATTAAAACACCAATGTTTTAACAGTTAACTATTCTGATTTTTTTACATTTGAGTAAACAAATACTATGATTAGTCGTTTAAGAGCTTTATATCAAGACCTATACTCTACTATCGTATATTTACTTAACAGTAATATAAAATACTGTATTTATAAGATATAACATGATTTTACAGTTATATTTACATTTTTTTTTTAATAACTTACAAGTAACTGGGTGTATGTTTAGTTACTTTCTACATTTGTGAATTAATATAAGATATCTAAGTCACATAAATTTATAAATCCATCGATTTATTTTAAATGACCAACTAAATTAGTTTGGGATAGAAAATGAAGGTAATATACAGATGATACACTTTTGATATCTCTATTAGGATGTTATACATAAGAGCTTCAAATAAAATTTTAGTTTAATGTGCTTCACATATTGGATCTTATAGTTCTGTAAATCTAGGCATTAAATGAACGAAACATTTTTTATTTCTCAATGAGAGGATCCTCATACGTATTCAACTACTTTATTAAAACTTAGCGAAACGATTTAAATATGCATGACAGTCGGTGTAAAGTAGGTTTTTCCTATTTTGTAAAGATAATTAAACAGATAAAACAACAACAATTTATAATTCCGTTAATAACTACATAGTGAATTGAATTTTACATATTATGTTAATAGTTTATAAAATAGTCTTTTGCTTATGACTAATTTTAAGTGTATAATTTATTTTGGTATACAAGCCTTGTAAATGTACACATATTATTGTTTATTAGTCTTTATATCTGATCAAATATTAAATATTTTCAATGGACAAAAACATTCCTTTTTTCAAATAACGGATATAAATTCATATACAACAATTATATCATACTCGAGCCAAACTATTAAAATTAAAGTTTATCAACGACTGTAAAGATAATTTATATAATCAAATATTTAGGTAAATAAAACAATATACGAGATTCAATGTCCGTATGTTGTGCAGGGGAGAGAACTGTGTATCAGGCTTGTCAGACTAACGTATGGCTGAGCAGAACGAAAGAAGGATAAACGAAAAAATTAGTTTAATTTCTTATTAGTATATAGCGCAAATAAATGCAAATCTATAGCATTAAAGAAAATAAGAGAAATATCGATCAACAGGTAAGCTGACTAAATGATAGTACATTTCCGGTTCAAGTGATATGATAGTGCACTCGAATAGACTCAAATTAAATCACTTAATTATCGTATGAAAATATAAACTTTGCATTAAAAGATGTATAAAATATGCACACTGTGACCCTATAGTAAAAAACCATTTAGTGGGAAACCAAAACTGATTCACCAAGAGTAGTTACTTTTTAGAACTCACTAAAACCTAGTGTCAAACTATGATCCACCTTTTTGATCGCCATGTTGATGGCAAATAAATAATCTATATATAGGACATTCCTTCCATAATACGGGAATATATGTATAACAATAAGTCTAAACTAAATATACCAGTTGTATTAACTTTGAAACATAAGTAAATCGGTCAAAAAATCATATATGAGTAATTCAAGTAATAAAATATCAATTTCTTTATAATTACAATGATTTTAAATTACGTTCATTCTAATTTGATGTGATTAAAATTTTAGTTTTTTTCATGAACACTTTCTGTGTGATAAACATAGCCAATAAATAACTAAAACGCCAATTTTAATTATTCTGAATTTTCACATTTTAGTAAACAAGTACTATGAATAATCGTTTAAGAGCTTTATATCAAGACATATTCTTTAGTATGTATCGTACATATACTTATCATTAATATAAAATACTGGATTTATAAGATATAACATGATTTTACACGGTTAAATTTCAGTTTTCGCCGAGTCTATAAATATCTAATAAACGAGCAAATTGTATGGCGATAACAATTATATGAATAAACATAAAATAATGGACATACACAAATCTATTACATTTTTTTTAAATAACTAATAAGGAACTATGTGTTTCTATAATTTTTAGTTAATTTATACAATCATTCACCTCAATGACCCCATAAATAGGAACAAATATAAGACTTCAAAATCACAGAAAATTTATAAATCACACGATTTATTTTAAATTATCAACTGAATTAGTTTAGGATTTAAAAAATAAGGTATTATATAACTGATACGCTTCTTATATCACCATTAGGATGTTATACATAAGAGCTTCAAATAAAATTTTAGTCTAAAATGCTTCGCATATTTTAAGTGTATAGTTTATTTTGGTAAACATGATAAAACAAACACACATGACAAAACTAGGGAGGAAATGTATATTATAAAACAAATACGACCAACTTAGTTACATTGAACTGGTGTGAATATACAAGCCTTGTAAATATAATACACTTCTGAGATATCCATTATGAGCTTTAACTTACTTTATAGTGCTTCACATATTATTGTTTATTAGTCTGTATATCTAATCAAAATATTTCATCAATTATATCATACTTGAGCCAAGCTAAATTAAATTAAGTTCATCAAATGTTCATCAATTTTCTTTTTTTAACTGTAAATATAATTTATATAATCCGATATTTGGGTAAATAAAACAATATACGAGATGTTTTATGCAAGAAATATATTCTTATTCTTTATTTATTTGCAAATTTTTCACATATTTATTTACAAATAATGTCCTTGCTCAGAATCTTTGAACTTGCGATTCTTCAACTCCTTTCAGCTCGGCCATTAGTCTGTTGTAGAGTTCTTCCCCACACTCTTTAGGACCAATGGTGGGTGGATAGTAACATATTTATATAAAATGCTGTCAAAATCAGACGGTTATGCTTAAATAGGATCCAGAAGTTGTTATTGTTATCTTAAAGATACTGTTTCATACTAACAGTTCACTCTTAACAAGTGTGATAATATATAACTCACATATGTTTACTATATTACAGAAAATTTTCAATAAATTTATAATAGCGATTTTTGAAGCTAAAAATACACATACGAATGAAAATAACTTACGTTAAATTTCAATACCCATAACACATATAAAAAGTCATGTAATATTTTTGTTATTTTTAGTATAATAAATATTAAAGAATATGAAACTAAATCAACTGCGATGATGCTATTAAAACGAATCTCAACCATATTACAGTTGTATTATTTTTTTATGAAAGCTCTTTTTCAAACTTTTTCTTTAGTTAGCATATATTTTTATTTATTTACTCCCCAAAAAACTAGATATGATTTGTTTGTACCATGATGAGTTTTAGTTAACAGCCATTGTAAAACTGTACATAGTGAAGCCCAATAAATGAATTTTAATGTGAAGTGCAGTTGAACATTCAATACCTTCCCTTTCATCCAAATAATGAACTTTATACTTAAGGCAACACTAAAAAACCATATACTATACGAACAAAACTATACTTTGTCTAGCTATATAAATACTAACGTACATAACTAGACTTTATATTCGTATAATACATTTAAGTATGTAGGATTAACATAATGAACTTAGGTATAGGGCATTTATTTTATTTTACGATACCTATTTACGTTGTATTTATGTTATTTATACATTTAATGTGGAATGGAAACTGTAATTTAGATAATAATTTATTTCTCATACACAGGGAATTATTAGCATTGATATTAAGTAACACTCAAATAATAATATGGAATGCAAACTATAAATTACTTTCAAAGCTAATTCACATTCACTTTGTCTTATTAGAATTGATATTAGAGGCATTCTAGATAATTTATATGACGTTTGTGCAAATAAAACCATATGTCTATTTTAAACTAGCCAAGGCCAGAGGATTAAGGCAATGAGGAAAGAACAAAGTGACCCAAATGCCGTTCAAAGACAAATAGGTAAAACACAGTTAGTTTGAATACATAATATCTATTAACATAGCTTTATTCATTAAAATTATACGCATATAATACAATTTTAAAACAACCTTTATAAACTCAATTTGTCCTACTTCAAATCTACCTTTAGTTTTAAATATAATGCATAATTTTCATTACGTTTTAAACTTTAATTTTTACTATTTTAACTAAAGAATATCCCAAAGACAGATATAGTAGCTTACGGTAACTTTTTAGTGCAACTTCATTGAATTCGAATTATAGACATACACATACAAAAGAGGCTTATAATACTAAGTATACTGTATAATTTTATAATTTTTATTGTGGATATTTAATTTAAAACAGGAAATCTTATTTTAAACTATTTATTTTCATAGGATATTAATGGTATTCAACATTTATACAATATTGAATTGTAAATGCGTAGTTTATTAAATGCTTTTGTAAAGTCTGCAACGATATGTGCTATCATTTAGAGTATAATATAAAACCTCTACTGCTCATAATGATCAGTTTAGAGGTAATTGCATTGTGAAATGAAGTATCCTAGTGATGCTAATTTTTTTAAAATAATGCAAAATATAAAATTTTAATGTTAACTTATGTCTCATGCACTGTCTTATTAGTAAATTCAGAATTTGCAATATTATATTCGTATTAAATATAGCAAAACAAACCAAAAAAAATGAAAATTTAATTACGTATAAGCGTGTAAATAAAATGTACACAGAACGGAGTCTAACAATATTGTTAATAAAACACGATTATTTCTCATAACCAGTTTGAATGCAAAATAGTTAACCTTAGCACGATGACCTGTAGTAATAAGTCAAGATAACCATAGATAAAGTAAGAGGCCACTGCTGACATTGATTTGTTATAGCATGAGTACAAATAAGATTTCCTGTTTTAAATTAAATATCCACAGTAAAAATTATAAAATTATACAGTATACTTAGTATTATAAACCCCTTTTGTATGTGTATGTCTACAATTCGAATTCAATGAAGTTGCACTAAAAAGTTACCGTAAGCTACTATATCTGTCTTTGGGATATTCTTTAGTTAAAATAGTAAAAATTAAAGTTTAAAACGTAATGAAAACTATGCATTATATTTAAAACTAAAGGTAGATTTGAAGTAGGACAAATTGAGTTTATAACGGTTGTTTTAAAATTGTATTATATGCGTATAATTTTAATGAATAAAGCTATGTTAATAGATATTATGTATTCAAACTAACTGTGTTTTACCTATTTGTCTTTGAACGGCATTTGGGTCACTTTGTTCTTTCCTCATTGCCTTAATCCTCTGGCCTTGGCTAGTTTAAAATAGACATATGGTTTTATTTACAAAAACGTCATATAAATTATCTAGAATGCCTCTAATATCAATTCTAATAAGACAAAGTGAATGTGAATTAGCTTTGAAAGTAATTTATAGTTTGCATTCCATATTATTATTTGAGTGTTACTTAATATCAATGCTAATAATTCCCTGTGTATGAGAAATAAATTATTATCTAAATTACAGTTTCCATTCCACATTAAATGTATAAATAACATGAATACAACGTAAATAGGTATCGTAAAATAAAATAAATGCCCTATACCTAAGTTCATTATGTTAATCCTACATACTTAAATGTATTATACGAATATAAAGTCTAGTTATGTACGTTAGTATTTATATAACTAGACAAAGTATAGTTTTGTTCGTATAGTATATGGTTTTTTAGTGTTGCCTTAAGTATAAAGTTCATTATTTGGATGAAAGGGAAGGTATTGAATGTTCAACTGCACTTCACATTAAAATTCATTTATTGGGCTTCACTATGTACAGTTTTACAATGGCTGTTAACTAAAACTCATCATGGTACAAACAAATCATATCTAGTTTTTTGGGGAGTAAATAAATAAAAATATATGCTAACTAAAGAAAAGTTTGAAAAAGAGCTTTTATAAAAAAATAATACAACTGTAATATGGTTGAGATTCGTTTTAATAGCATCATCGCAGTTGATTTAGTTTCATATTCTTTAATATTTATTATACTAAAAATAACAAAAATATTACTGTACATGACTTTTTATATGTGTTATGGGTATTGAAATTTAACGTAAGTTATTTTCATTCGTATGTGTATTTTTAGCTTCAAAAATCGCTATTATAAATTTATTGAAAATTGTCTGTAATATAGTAAACATATGTGAGTTATATATTATCACACTTGTTAAGAGTGAACTGTTAGTATGAAACAGTATCTTTAAGATAACAATAACAACTTCTGGATCCTATTTAAGCATAACCGTCTGATTTTGACAGCATTTTATATAAATATGTTACTATCCACCCACCATTGGTCCTAAAGAGTGTGGGGAAGAACTCTACAACAGACTAATGGCCGAGCTGAAAGGAGTTGAAGAATCGCAAGTTCAAAGATTCTGAGCAAGGACATTATTTGTAAATAAATATGTGAAAAATTTGCAAATAAATAAAGAATAAGAATATATTTCTTGCATAAAACATCTCGTATATTGTTTTATTTACCCAAATATCGGATTATATAAGTTATATTTACAGTTAAAAAAAGAAAATTGATGAACATTTGATGAACTTAATTTAATTTAGCTTGGCTCAAGTATGATATAATTGATGAAATATTTTGATTAGATATACAGACTAATAAACAATAATATGTGAAGCACTATAAAGTAAGTTAAAGCTCATAATGGATATCTCAGAAGTGTATTATATTTACAAGGCTTGTATATTCTAGTCTACTAGGTCGTTTTAGTTTGTAGTTTAAAATAAGTATATTTATAAATGGACTGACACCAGTTCAATGTAACTAAGTTGGTCGTATTTGTTTTATAATATACATTTTCTCCCTAGTTTTGTCATGTGTGTTTGTTTTATCATGTTTACCAAAATAAACTATACACTTAAAATATGCGAAGCATTTTAGACTAAAATTTTATTTGAAGCTCTTATGTATAACATCCTAATGGTGATATAAGAAGCGTATCAGTTGTATAATACCTTATTTTTTAAATCCTAAACTAATTCAGTTGGTAATTTAAAATAAATCGTGTGATTTACAAATTTTCTGTGATTTTGAAGTTTTATATTTGTTCCTATTTATGGGGTCATTGAGGTGAATGATTGTATAAATTAACTAAAAATTATAGAAACACATAGTTCCTTATTAGTTATTTAAAAAAATTTAATAGATTTGTGTATGTCCATTATTTTATGTTTATTCATATAATTGTTTTCGCCATACAATTTGCTCGTTTATTAGATATTTATAGCCTCGGTGAAAACTGAAATTTAACCGTGTAAAATCATGTTATATCTTATAAATCCAGTATTTTATATTAATGATAAGTATATGTACGATACATACTAAAGAATATGTCTTGATATAAAGCTCTTAAACGATTAATCATAGTACTTGTTTACTAAAATGTGAAAATTCAGAATAATTAAAATTGGCGTTTTAGTTATTTATTGGCTATGTTTATCACACAGAAAATGTTCATGAAAAAAACTAAAATTTTAATCACATCAAATTAGAATGAACGTAATTTAAAATCATTGTAATTATAAAGAAATTGATATTTTATTACTTGAATTACTCATATATGATTTTTTGACCGATTTACTTATGTTTCAAAGTTAATACAACTGGTATATTTAGTTTAGACTTATTGTTATACATATATTCCCGTATTATGGAACGAATGTCCTATATATAGATTATTTATTTGCCATCAACATGGCGATCAAAAAGGTGGATCATAGTTTGACACTAGGTTTTAGTGAGTTCTAAAAAGTAACTACTCTTGGTGAATCAGTTTTGGTTTCCCACTAAATGGTTTTTTACTATAGGGTCACAGTGTGCATATTTTATACATTTTTTAATGCAAAGTTTATATTTTCATTTGATAATTAAGTGATTTAATTTGAGTCTATTCGAGTGCGCTATCATATCAATTGAACCGGAAATGTACTATCATTTAGTCAGCTTACTTGTTGATCGATATTTCTCTTATTTTCTTTAATGCTATAGATTTGCATTTATTTGCGCTATATACTAATAAGAAATTAAACTAATTTTTTCGTTTATCCTTCTTTCGTTCTGCTCAGCCATACGTTAGTCTGACAAGCCTGATACACAGTTCTCTCCCCTGCACAACATACGGACATTGAATCTCGTATATTGTTTTATTTACCTAAATATTTGATTATATAAATTATCTTTACAGTCGTTGATAAACTTTAATTTTAATAGTTTGGCTCGAGTATGATATAATTGTTGTATATGAATTTATATCCGTTATTTGAAAAATGAATGTTTTTGTCCATTGAAAATATTTAATATTTGATCAGATATAAAGACTAATAAACAATAATATGTGTACATTTACAAGGCTTGTATACCAAAATAAATTATACACTTAAAATTAGTCATAAGCAAAAGACTATTTTATAAACTATTAACATAATATGTAAAATTCAATTCTAGTTCCGTTATGTCAATTCTATTCCGTTATGTAGTTATTAACGGAATTATAAATTGTTGTTTTATCTGTTTAATTATCTTTACAAAATAGGAAAGACCTACTTTACACCGACTGTCATGCATATTTAAATCGTTTCGCTAAGTTTTAATAAAGTAGTTGAATACGTATGAGGATCCTCTCATTGAGAAATAAAAAATGTTTCGTTCATTTAATGCCTAGATTTACAGAACTATAAGATCCAATATGTGAAGCACATTAGACTAAAATTTTATTTGAAGCTCTTATGTATAACATCCTAATAGAGATATCAAAAGTGTATCATCTGTATAGTACCTTCATTTTCTATCCCAAACTAATTTAGTAGGTCATTTAAAATAAATCGATGGATTTATAAATTTATGTGACTTAGATATCTTATATTAATTCACAAATGTAGAAAGTAACTAAACATACACCCAGTTACTTGTAAGTTATTAAAAAAAAATGTAAATATAACTGTAAAATCATGTTATATCTTATAAATACAGTATTTTATATTACTGTTAAGTAAATATACGATAGTAGAGAATAGGTCTTGATATAAAGCTCTTAAACGACTAATCATAGTATTTGTTTACTCAAATGTAAAAAATTCAGAATAGTTAACTATTACAACATTGATGTTTTAGTCATTTATTAGCAATGTTTATCACGCAGAAAATGTTCAAGAAAAAAAATTAAAATTTAATCACATAAAATTAGAATGAACGTAATTGAAAATCAATTTAATTAATATATACATATTTTATTAATTTAGTTACTCATATATGACCTTTTTGACCGATTTACTTAGGTTTCAAAGTTAATATAACTGGTATATTTAGTTTAGACTTCTAGTTCGAGTGTGCTATCATATCGCTTGACCCCACTTGAACCATATCACTTAGTCAGCTTGATTGTTAATCGATATTTCTTTTATTTTCATCAATGCTACAGACTTGCATTTATTTGCATTATACTAATAAGAAATTAAACTATACCGAATATAGAAGATATGTAAACAAAAGAAGTATATATACTTAAACGGTTGATTTGGTATACCCTATGTTATACAAATTATTTAAACATAACATCCATTATAGTATTAACTCTCACAGCTCATTTTAAGAGAAACCAATAGAAATTATTATTCTTAGATATGACAAGGCAGCACAAAATTGAACGTATTCTAAGGTGAATGTGAGTAGTATGAGCATGGATAACCAATGTTATATTGTTGCTAACGGAGTTTGACTGTTTCATACAACGGACATTTCATTTAAAGTCTAACAACCTGTGTTATTAAGGGACATAGAGTTGAATCAAAAACACGTATTATTGGTCTGATTTTCAACTAATTGACAAGCCTGATACTCAGTTCTCATCCTTACTCAACATACGGACACTGATAAAATGGAACTTAGATAATTTCTCATATACAAGACATGTCTCATCTTAAACATAACGCATATGTATGCACTCAAGGATGCAAGTGTAGAAGAACGTTTTGTACGCATATCTGAAATTAAATGTATATTGAATTTATCATCTATATTGTATTATATTGTTTTTTCCATTCAAATTGAGCTAATGATTTTAGTTTTTATGTGATAAAATTAGTAACAAAGTATAATTTATTATTGCTATAAACAAATAATATGTCTTTTTTTTTAATAAATCTATATTAATGAAGTTATTCTGACCTGAATTATTCATGTTGAATCGGTTACAATTTTTTTTTTTTTAAGTTATTTGAAAGTTCAATGTTTTCAATACGTGTTTGTGATATTTATGTTGAAATTATAAGAAAAGGCAATTATGATTATAAAATTGTCAAAATAACATGCAACATTTAATACACTATACAGTTATTAATGGATTCATAGAATTGGTTTTTTATTTACTTAATTTGTTAATAAGAGAATTTATCTTTACAAAATAGGAAAAACCATGTTATTAACTTAAAGTGCCATTTATAATTGATCGTTTCTCTCAGGAATATTATAATAGTTGGACATGTATGAAGATCCTTTCATGAAGAAATCAAATATTTTTGTCCATTTAATATTTACATAACTGTAATCTCTAATGTGTTTAACATATTAGATTTAAATTTTACGTAAGGCTCTTATGTGTAAGATCCTAATGGAAATCTGAAATAAATGCTACATATTGTAATATTACATATGTCTAAATATGGCTCGTAATTCAATATTATTCGATTGTTTTAACTAACGTGTGAGGGAATAATAATTGAACTCCTTAACTCATAATTTTATATATCTGAAAGGAAATTTATGTTGAATTTAACATCTGTATTGTATTATTCCATTTTTATATTGTTTTTTCCCGTTCTAAGTGTGCCAATGAGTTTAGTTTTTATTGAATTATATGAATTTTTATATCTGCCTCACTACCACATATATCAAAAATAAACATTCTTATAAATATTTACCAATTGATTTAACTTTGGTTGTTGTTGTTGAGATTCATGTATGTACAGATGAAGTTTCCGCTCTTTGCAGATTTTTATTGAATTATATGAATTTTTATATCTGCCTCACTACCACATATATTAAAAATAAACATTCTTATAAATATTTACCAATTGATTTAACTTTGGTTGTTGTTGTTGAGATACATGTATGTACAGATGAAGTTTCCGCTCTTTGCAGATTTTTATTGAATTATATGAATTTTTATATCTGCCTCACTACCACATATATTAAAAATAAACATTCTTATAAATATTTACCAATTGATTTAACTTTGGTTGTTGTTGTTGAGATACATGTATGTACAGATGAAGTTTCCGCTCTTTGCAGATTTTTATTGAATTATATGAATTTTTATATCTGCCTCACTACCATATATATTAAAAATAAACATTCTTACAAATATTTACCAATTGATTTAACTTTGGTCGTTGTTGAGATACATGTATGTACAGATGAAGTTTCCGCTCTTTGCAGATTTTTATTGATTTTGTTTTTTTATATCTGTCTTACCATTGTCTTACTACCACAAGTACACATGATGAAAAATTGCATCAGCAAAATTGGACTTGAACAATTTCATACCATACAAATACATCAGTTGGGTTTAAAAAAGACAGTATTTTTTATAGAGTTTTCAGTATTTAATAATTGACATTATTATACTTTATTCTTAAATAACATTTAAATATTGTCCGACTTATTACTTCAAAAATATCTGCAATACAACTTCTCCTTACGATTTTTAAATAATTAATTAAATATTACTATAACTTATCCCATAACAGAATTTAAATATTGTGTTACTTATGTCATTACAAAAATATAGAATAGTATATTACCTTAGGATTTTTAAATACTAAATTAATTATTAAATAAAATATGCTTTTTATTTTCTATACATCTACTAAATATATGGAAAAAACCACTTAAATATGGAATACGAACAACATGCAATGAAAAACAAAGTATCAGGCTAGCAGAAATTAGCAGCAGTCACATAATCAGTTCGCGAGGCAGTCGGACTATCTTACGGAGAGGTCGCCGGGTCGCGCTGATTCGATAGTGACACTTTGTATGCCGCAGGCGGCAACTGTAACATTGATAACTCCTACCAGTCTTTGCTCTCCTAATACTCAAATGTATTAAAACATTAAAATTTAACTTAAATTAATACATATTAACAAATATACATTTATTATTGTAATACAAATAAATAAATATAAATGTGTTAGCTGTTTCAAAGATATTCTAACTGATTTATATATAAAAATTAATTGCATTTATTATAGTACAACGAAAATAGTGATTTATTATGAACAATGTACTTCATATAGTATATAAGTATAATATTGAAATAAAATATGTACACAGAAAAACCAGAACCCTTTTTAATCTGTTTAAATTTATCGTCATAACAATTATTATATTATAACGTGACAAAGAATGAATATCGATGCACTTTTTATAGTACACAGATTTATTATAGTATACTACGAATGAAAGCATAAGTTGGCTATACTTTATATAGTATACATTATATGTGAAGGAAAACAAAGTAAAATAATATTACTGTAACACCGAAAAACGCATTTGTATTTATTAAAAAAGAGAAAAATATCATATATATATGTATTTTATATAGTATAATGCAAATAATCGTGTGAGTTAGCAACACTGTGAAAAAACAGTTGGTACATTTTATATAATATAAAGAAAAACCGATTTTGTTTGAACAAACTAATACTATATTAAATACGAATTATTAGAAAAATACATTTTATATAGTACTAATGCATCTGGCTCGGCGTAAGCGAAGCGAACCACATCAGCTGGTACTAGCAGACGACAAACCAACAGATTTTTTTTACATCTGGTTTAAATGGTCAGAACAAATTAATACTATATTAAATACAAATTATTGCGCCAATGGTCGAGTTCAGAGTTCTTACCAAGTTCTGTTCTCCTAATACTTAACGACCAGTTTTAACGTATTTATTAACGCGTTTGTATTTAATATAGTATAATTTAATAATCGTATATGTATTTATTATAGTTTTAACGTAAAAGGATAACGATTTTAAATTAATATTACTGTAACACCGAAAAAAAGCGTTTGTATTTAATATAGTATAATTTAATAATCGTATATGTATTTATTATAGTATAATGTAATAAATCGTGTGAGTTGGTAGCACTGACATATATTTTTTTTTGCCAATTAATCGTGCGAGTTGGTAACACTGCGAAAAAACAGTTGGTACATTTTATATAGTATAAAGAAAAACAGTTTTTTTTTGCATCTTTCATATGGCATCACATCAGCTGAGGAGCAGACGACAAACCAACAGACTTTTTTTTCACATCTGAACAAATTAATACTATATTAAATACGAATTAAAAATACATTTCATATAGTATAACGTGGTTCGAGCGAAGCGAACGAAGCCACACACGTTCTTCTGCCGCTACTTACGTTACCCTCTCGGGTGTGTCACTGTGCTGCGGTGGTATCGACTCCGTTTCACAAACGGAAGGTTCTAGGATCGATCCCGGCTCCGGTCTTCGACACTTTTTGCCACAGCATTAAATAAATACAATTAATTTTAATAAATACGGCGTGACGTCACACCAAAACAACACTGACCTAGGACAACGTCATCGCGGGGGGGTCCACGTGCTTGTAGTAAACAATAGTATGTGTACTACTGACAGAAAAAAGAGCGCGAAAACGGCATGACGTCACACCAAAACAACACTGACCTACGACAACGTCGCGGGTGGTCCACCTGCTTGTAGTAAACTTGACCTTCAAGGTCACCACGTGGTGATTATCAATGAAAGGTCAACGAACTTGCTGATTATCAGTTGTAAACAATAGTAAAGATGACCTCTGGGGTCAACACGTGGTGATAACACTAATAACAGAGGTCAAAAGGTCTCCCAGAACCCGCGTTTTACACTACTTTTAGCATTGATTGTGACATTCACTATGATAGCCCTAGTAAAAAGTTGGTAAAAACATTATACAAATATTTTTAAACAACCGTAATTTAAAGATCGATGTTTTTCTTTAGCTATGAAATTAAAATGTTAGCGGTTATTATACACTTTTGAATACGTTATATTGTCATAAAATGAGATTTCACACTATTTAATTTGTACATATGCCACTTAGAAAACAATTTTTTAACTCTCTGGTATGGGTGAGATGCGTAGAGGGGTGGAAGTGAGAAAAAGACCTACTCTTCCTCCATTGTAAAAATTGTCATGGCAACCAGAGTAGTAGGCCGCGTGATGATGATGCAATATCAAGCCCCACCCATGTTATGTCCATAGCAACAGTGACCATTGGTTGGTTTGATTAACAACAACGAATAAATCCTGAACGATTCAATTAAATCACTATTTAGTATTCAAATAACAGTTAATAAGAGAAATAACATAATGAATATTAATGTAAACAATAATTAATAAGTAAACAAACTCAACACTATTATATAAGTTTAACACTTCAAGACGGAAGCAAAGCAGCTCAGCGGTGGAAAGATTCCCCTCCGCCGCTGGAACTCCTACATGAGCTAAACATAACACGCAGGTATCTTACTAGCCGGCCTAATTATAGTTAGTATTGAAAGGCAATGCTGCAATAAACAATGTTTTTGGTAAAATACACCCTTTTGTTATAAGTAATTCCGCTATAAAAACAACTACGATTATGTTTATATTTTATATATATTTGCAGATAGACTACTCATATTTCTTATTACTTGAACTTATACTAATGTAATTCATAAATAATAACCATTCTTGAAACAATAACTGTTAGTATTCCTGGAACAACGTCAATATTGTACGAAGATTATTATTTTACTCCGCCCTGAGATCCAAGGTACGTGAAATGTTAAAGAAGGCTAAGTAATGAAAAAACAGTCCTGAGTTGTTAACCTAAATTGTACAGTTTTAGAGGAAATAGTTAAAAATGCAGCTAGTTTCAGAGTTGGCAATCAGTTTGTGGACATTTTAAATAACATTCTATTTTTCAAAACAAAGTTCGGGTAATAGATTCTTTATAAGCTTAAAATATTCAGTTTACATTATTCGAATGTTTACATTTACTCTTCTCACGAATGTTTACCTTGTTCGAAATAAATTAAAATACTGGTAAATAATTTATCACCTTCCTCATAAGAAACCCTAAAAAACGTTAACATAATGATATTTTAAGAATGTTTAATGTTAAAAGTTTGACGACAAAATACACTGAAAGGTATATTAGAAATGTTTTTATTAAAATATCCATACGCTGAACATTGAACAAGAGCTAAAGTATTGATTGTTTTAATACCCTACTTCTACAATATATATGATTTTTTATGTATATTTTTCAAAATTAAATATTAACTAGGGGGCATTAACTGCCTGGCTTTGCTCGTGTAACTTCGGCCTTCGACCTCGGCAATGCCGGTCGGTAGTAAGTTTCACTCGCTGCACTCGTTACACCTCAACCCTCAGCATTGGTCGTAAACTGTTTCATGTAAAATTACAATATGTCAATTTAATTACAGTAGCTTAATACAGCACTTGTGTTGCCTTCTGTTTATTAGTATACGCAACTAATGTACTTAGCTTATTACAAAAATGTTAACTCAACTTGTTTTATCAAATAGTTGAGGATTATTTAAATAAAATTATAATAACTTCATGTTAAAAAATGAACCCTTTTAGTCTCTCAAAAACAGTTATGTATATTTAACGGCAAAGTTAAAACAAACAAAACGATTTTTTTTATTATTTCATCAAAAAAATACCATGATCTGTGTCAGAAACAAATCTAGTGTTTAATGCTCCTTGTTTTTTGTTCAGTTACATATTTCCAGCTGAATATCACAGGAAACAACGGCCAACGCCATAACTCATGGGAGAGCTGAGATTTTCCCTGAGCTCGGTTGAACATTTCATGTCCATATAGAAAGGGAAATTAGTACATGATTTTATTTTATAAATTTCGTTAAAAATAAAACCTCTTTATATACATAACTGTGTTCAATAATAGAAAGTAAGTGTTTGAGAAAACTCATTTAAATAAACCAACAACTAACTTATTTCGCAAATGTACGTTCTATAGTATGTCAGATGGTATAGTACGTTCTATAGTCAGTCAGATGGTATAGTACGTTCTACAGTTGGTCAGATGGTATAGTACGTTCTACAATCAGTCAGATGGTATAGTACGTTCTACAGTCGGTCAGATGGTATAGTACGTTCTACAGTCAGTCAGATGGTATAGTACGTTCTACAGTCAGTCAGATGGTATAGTACGTTCTAAAGTCGGTCAGATGGTATAGTACGTTCTGCAGTCGGTCAGATGGTATAGTACGTTCTACAATCAGTCAGATGGTATAGTACGTTCTACAGTCGGTCAGATGGTATAGTACGTTCTACAGTCAGTCAGATGGTATAGTAGGTTCTATAGTCGGTCAGATGGTATAGTACGTTCTATAGTAGGTCAGATGGTATAGTACGTTCTATAGTCGGTCAGATGGTATAGTATGTTCTACAGTCAGTCAGATGGTATAGTACGTTCTACAGTCAGTCAGATGGTATAGTACGTTCTATAGTAGGTCAGATGGTATAGTACGTTCTACAGTCAGTCAGATGGTATAGTACGTTCTATAGTCAGTCAGATGGTATAGTACGTTCTACAGTCAGTCAGATGGTATAGTACGTTCTATAGTCGGTCAGATGGTATAGTATGTTCTACAGTCAGTCAGATGGTATAGTACGTTCTAGAGTCAGTCAGATGGTATAGTACGTTCTATAGTAGGTCAGATGGTATAGTACGTTCTACAGTCAGTCAGATGGTATAGTACGTTCTATAGTCGGTCAGATGGTATAGTACGTTCTACAGTCAGTCAGATGGTATAGTACGTTCTATAGTCGGTCAGATGGTATAGTACGTTCTACAGTCAGTCAGATGGTATAGTACGTTCTACAGTCAGTCAGATGGTATAGTACGTTCTATAGTCGGTCAGATGGTATAGTACGTTCTATAGTCAGTCAGATGGTATAGTACGTTCTACAGTCAGTCAGATGGTATAGTATGTTCTATAGTCGGTCAGATGGTATAGTACGTTCTATAGTCGGTCAGATGGTATAGTAGGTTCTATAGTCGGTCAGATGGTATAGTACGTTCTACAGTCAGTCAGATGGTATAGTAAGTTCTACAGTCAGTCAGATGGTATAGTACGTTCTACAGTCAGTCAGATGGTATAGTACGTTCTATAGTTGGTCAGATGGTATAGTACATTCTACAGTCGGTCAGATGGTATAGTACGTTCTACAGTCAGTCAGATGGTATAGTACGTTCTACAGTCGGTCAGATGGTATAGTACGTTCTACAGTCAGTCAGATGGTATAGTACGTTCTACAGTCAGTCAGATGGTATAGTACGTTCTACAGTCAGTCAGATGGTATAGTACGTTCTACAGTCAGTCAGATGGTATAGTACGTTCTATAGTCGGTCAGATGGTATAGTACGTTCTACAGTCAGTCAGATGGTATAGTACGTTTTACAGTCAGTCAGATGGTATAGTACGTTCTATAGTCGGTCAGATGGTATAGTACGTTCTATAGTTGGTCAGATGGTATAGTACGTTCTACAGTCAGTCAGATGGTATAGTACGTTCTACAGTCAGTCAGATGGTATAGTACGTTCTACAGTCAGTGAGATGGTATAGTACGTTTTATAGTCAGTCAGATGATTCACTTTAAACTAAACTTTCTTTAGTATGACACGTATACAATATTGTTATTTACAAGAAACGTTTTGCATTTTTGCTATCTAAGATAATACCGTACAGGAAATGACATATCTGTTATTAGTCAAAACATTACTAAACATTACATTAGTATTGCGCAATTTACAATTAATTAAAAGGTTTCAAGTGCCACCATTTTGAAAATAATAAAATAATATTATCACAACCTGAAACAAAGCAGAACAGGTACCTTCGTTCCAAATTTGAGCACTGTATTGTAAGGGGTTATGAAATTACTAATAATTTAGTGAAAATACGAAATTGGCAGCTATATTAAAAAAGAAACATATTCGGACCTATATGTATAGGAACATTTTTACTTATTTTTACCCAACGAATCATAACCTGAAGTTTTGGAACTTAGTTTGGGAACACCCTGTATATAAAAGGCAAAGCCCTCACTCACTCATCACTAACTCTCCAACTTCCCATGTAGGTAGAGAGCTGAATTATTGTAGACTGTTCCTTAAGGTCATAATTAGGACAACTGAAGTATTTTCATCTTGATAAAGTACTCCTAAGAGGTAGAAACCCCACCTTAAATATTGTTCCATAAGGATAACATTTATTTGGTTGATTTTAGTAAATTAATAACAGCTGTTTTGTAAATAAATAAACATGTTTATTTTTTATGTTTGAAATTGTACTGTTGATTCCACATAACAAAGCTGATATGTGATTAATGCATTTGTAACATTATACTATGAGTTTTATCTTCAACTGTTAAACAAGAACAAATAAATGGAACAAGTTTGAAAAAAGCTAAGTAATAAATAGGTGCAACGCAAGTAGTGTGAGTGAGATACTGTAAATAAATTTCATATTGTGATTTTACGTTAAACAGTTGATCTATTTATTTGTGAGTGCAGCGAGCGTCGGAGTTGGCACGCGAAGCATGCAGGGGTGTCCCCTAGTAGTTAAATATTTAATTTAAGCTTCGTTTGCAAAGACGAAAGTGGATTTTACTAGGTAATATATAAATATCATATGTTTGAGATAGATCATATATTCACTCACAATAAAAATAAATCTGCTAGCTGAACAATATTTAAAATCAGTAATCCATAACAACGTGAAAATGTGTTTTGTAAGAAATATTATTTCGATACGGTTGTTTTAGCAGTACATCGAATTTACATATTTGAAACATTTTAACTAGGTAAAGTACGGTGATAAGAGATGAAATAGTAAAGATTCGTAACTATAATACAACAAGAATGTTTATTTTTAAAATAGAAACGCATCACACATCATTATATAAGAAAATTCCAACATACATTGGAAGGATATTTTATGAAAAATTAACTAAATACATAATTAGTGTAAAAATGTATTAAAATTTGTAATTTCAAGTTAAAGAATAATTAGCCAACAAGACACTAAATTTTATCGTTAAATATTTTAGTGACGATAAAATGTTTAATTTTATACATAATATTTTATTGTATAATTTACGTAGTTTTGGTAAAATGCTTAATTTTGGAATATTGTTACCTAATATGTAAATAAAATTAATATAAAATTAGTTAAACACTATGATTTTTCACAAATATTCTGTAGATTTGTATATCGTTTTTATTGTAATTAATCATCATTTTACAAATAAAACAACATTACCACAGAAAAAATACATAACCGTACCAAAAACATATTTTTAAAATTCTTTGACTATAAAATTCAAATATACATATGGCTTGGTAACTCTACTGTTTGTTTCAAGTGTTAGTACTAACTTAGTCGAATGTGAATCACCAACTATATTCAAAGTAGGTCAGTCATTAGTAACTTGGAGTGTTACATTCATTAAAATTATAATGTTACTAACTATTTATTCTAATTTGAAATACTTGTCATACTACATTATTCGTATTACCAAACCCATATCACCCGCATGGAAATATAAATATAAGTGGCAATCCAATATTGTCTATCAATAAGGTATTTATGAGAAGAGGCCATACGGGCCCCCAATAAATAATAATATAAATAGATACTTTTTCCCACGACTTAGTTTATTTTAAAACACTTAATTGTGTTTACAAAAATTATGATGGGATGCTTATGGTAGATTAAGAGACAAACTTCGGGAAATGGTTATATATGTCAATATAAAGAGAAAATTAAGAATAATTATTTTTCCAAAAACTCTTCGTATACCATTGTTTTTTTTCACAAAAGAATTTTTACCTCCGAGTTGGCTCAACTGATCTTTATGAAACTCACAATGTATGTTACAATAATAAGGTGATATTTTAGAAAAAATAATCAACTTAATCAAATTTAAAATGTCGAAATAGTGGCCATATTAAATATTTAAATGGAAATGCCAAAAAATACTAAAATTTACTAAAGTCTTGGTTTTTTAGATAATTAATTACCAATCTGTCAGTATAAAAAGTTACAAAGACAAAAAATTACCGAGACACATTGAAATTTGTGTTGAGAGGCGCATACAGCTAAAAACAAAATTTAGCTACAGATTTAGTTTTGCGATCTATTGTGCATTCAGATTGATCATAACACATAGCTATTTCTACTTATAGGGAAGCTTCCCTCTGACTTATAGGGCAGCTGTCTCTCAACTATTTTTTGTCTGATTGTACCTTTTTTTTATACTGACAGATTGGTAATTAAATTATCTAAAAAAAACTATGTTTTAGTACTTTTTATTATTTGTTGCCGTTATGCCACAATTTTCGTTCAAAGATATAAAATGGCCGTCCTTTTTAATGGCCGAGCCAACTCGGAGATAAAAATTCTTTTGTGAAAAAACAAAGTCGCGGATATCTGGTAAACAAAGCGTTTTTGTAAAACAAATTATAATTGATATTCTCTTTATTTTGACCTATATAACCATTTCCCGTAGTTTGGCACTTTACTTTTGAGACAGCCTGTATATAACGCAGGTAGTGGGTTAAGTGAAATGTTAACTGAGTTCCAAGAAATTAACAGAACATGTTATGATATAAAGTTTCAATTATATATTATATGTATGTATTGTTCGACTTGACAGTAAAAATATCATTTCTGAGGATTAAAATGTAAAGTTATACTGACACATAATACTGGAAGTGATTTGTGTTTTTATTTATTATTTATTCTGTTATTGGAACTAAATATGGGTTGTCAATCAAAAGTTATTGTTTATGAGAATTGAATGGATGAACGTGGAAAAAAAAAATTAAACACAAACAAACGAGCTGTTAAATTTTGTTTTTTATACACCAGGCTATTATTTTTCATTCCAAATTAAATTGTTAAATATTATATTACGAAATAACCTTTATATTAACAGAGCTGTTCATGTTTAGTAAGTACTGTATATTCCAGTTATTGACGTTACGGTTGCTGCGGGGATGGGATTCATAAATATTTATGAGTTTTTCACATTATTAAAGGACATTCAAAGGAGTTGAATGATTCCTTCTAGAGGATGCTGCCGTATTGTAATGTAGGATCAACCTAATCTTGTGTATTCAAAATTGAATTTTTGTTGAATTACGTCCTTAAACAGAAGCGTTGTAGCTTCGCTATGTAAATCCTTCATTATTATTTCTTAAGATTTCACAATTGTTACTTACCAACCACATTTACTAATCAACGAAAATCAAGTTCTAAGAAATGAATATTAGGACTATTCATTTACTAAAAATATATGAAAAATAAAGTTTACAAAATATGAGTTTGCCCAATCAAGAAACCAAATGGTAATTTTTACACTAAAAGTAGTTTTGACAGGTCTAGTTCAATAGTTCTTACGCAGCAACAATGATACTTTAAGAAGGTTCTTAATGAAAGAGAACTTATCTATATTCAAAATAATTATCTGGATACTAAATAAAAGAACACCGATATCAGAGTAGGTATGTATTTATATTACATTACAATTTAATTAATTGCCATTAAATTAATCACAAAAGGCAATAGATTAATGGTTGATGTCACTTAACAGTTTTGGGACTAAGTTAAACTTTATTTCTTGATATTAGGCCTTCTTTCATAACCCATTCAAAAAACATCTGTCTTATATTGGATTTGACTGGATCATCTAAATCATGCTATCCTTTGTGAACTATTTTTCTGTGATTATGGCAAACCAGTTTTCGGTGGTTGAATTAATAGGGATTTTGATTGTTTTACTATACTATGTTTTAAGACTTTTTCATCTAGAAAGTAATTGACGTATTTTGTTAGTATACTGAGCTAATGTAAACCGCACCAGAATAGTCCGATGACAGCTGTGGCATTTGAAGCCCCCTCCTCACTTCTCTCCCAGCAATGTTGTAAAATATAAATTCCTTGTAAATTTTGATGACTTGTCTAAACATCTGTTGCAGTAAACAAAACACTAACATTTGTTATTGTAAACCCCAGTACATAGAAAAGAAGACGGTAGGCATCACGCATATCTCCAATGATGTCATATTGGTGAAATTGCTAAAATAAAACACAACAATACTGTTCTAATTCCCATAGTTATAATTCCATCTGGTAAGTGGTATAACTTGCTTATAATAATTATAAATTATAAAATATAATTATACAATTATAACTTTATTAACCATTCAGCTGAATGTTTCTATGTAATTGGTGGATTTAGTTTCCAGTATTTAATAGAATAAACAAACCAGCTGATTCAGCCCATATGACGTTACAGTCTACTGCGCAAACTCGTCCTGATACTTAATTTTTTTTTTTATAACATTTATTTGAATTTACAATCTATTCATAATTGAACAATAAGTAAATGTGAGGTTAAATAATATAACATGGATTAACACACGTCCAATGACGTGGCTAACATAAACATTGTTTACCATTACAAACCGTTACACAAAAGTATAAAGTACATTACAAAAATCTTACTGGAAGATCTAATACGTGTTGTCTTTTCAGTCTGTAGACAGCGTTACTATTATCTAAAAGATTCAGGGCAAGGTAATTTGGATGATTGTTCAATTTTTCTAAATAATTGATGCTAAATTTAGTAATTTCGGTCTTAACAAAGGAATGTTGGAGTCTTGATGGATGATTGTGTTATTAATGTACCAGGGTGCTTGAAGTATGTTTCGTAGTATTTTTGATTGAAATCTTTGATTGATATTGCTGTTCGATGAACAACCCCACAGTGAAATTGCCATAAGTCCATATAGGTTTTAAAACTGTTTTATACAGGAGAAGCTTATTTTCTAATGATAGTTTTGATTTGCTGTGTAGAAACCCCTGCCATTTTTCTATATTTGGTGTTCAACTGAAGCCTTTTGTGCCATATGTGCGAGCACCATGTCAATCTCCTATCTATGTGCATTCCCAGATATTTGACTTCTGTAACTTGAGGCAACGGAACATTGTCCAATGAGACTGGGGGGCATGTTTGAGATTTTAGTGTGCAAGTGAGATGTGATGACTTTGTTTCGATTAACTTTTATGTTCCATTTATTGAGCCAATTGGACAGTACGTGTAAACTTAATTGCAATATTTGAGATGCAACAACTGGATCTTCATAGGAAACGAGGTAAGCTGTGTCGTCAGCGAATGTTGCAACCGTTACTCCTGGACTCGCTAGAAGATCGGCTGTGAATAACGTATATAATACGGGCCCAAGCACACTTCCTTGAGGCACTCCTGATTCAATTCCTAATAAGGGAGAATATTCATCCTGATATTTAATTTGGAAGAACCTATTTTCCAGATAAAGACTTGAGTAAGTTGTAGTACGAATGTGGCAATGAAGATTTTATCTTGAAAAGAAGGCCCTGATGCCACACTTTGTCAAAAGCTTGACTTATGTCAAGAAAAGCTGCCGAAAAAATACTTCCCAGTCTTTAAACCCTGGCTTATAACATTTACAATCCTATGTACCTGTTCTAAGGTTGAATGACAGTAGTATGCTTGTGGCGAGTTTGCGCCGCCCCATGATGAGTTTTTCGCCAAATGATGAGTCGAGGGGTGGGGGAAGTCACGTGACCGGATCCAAGAAATTTGGGGGCCCCCAGTCCTGCCAACCTGTTGGGAATTTTCCCTCCCAAAATTTCCCTCAAATTCCCTTTTTGTACTATATAAAATACCCCTATTAGCCTTGTTATACTATATAAAATGAACTTTTTTTCTCACATCATACTATATAAAATACATTCTTAACCTAACTTTTACCATGTTATACTATATAAAATACACTCTTAGCTTAGCTATACTATATAAAATGAACTTTTTTTTTTCCAATAAGGCGTCTTTTCCCTCCCGCGCCAACTCAGACTCGGTACCCGTGGGAAAATTCCCTTCCAAAATTTCCCTCAAATTCCCAAATTTCCCTCAATTCCCCTTTTTTTACTATAAAAATACATATTAGCCTTGTTATACT
>JAQJVL010003149.1:0-68296 GCA_035578905.1 Stictocephala bisonia | reverse complement strand
TAACATCAGAAAGATGGCGTCATTCTGCATGAATACACATTGCAAGTCTCTCTTCAAAGTTTTCCATAACTTTGTTCAAAGTCTCCTGTGATACAGCGGCAATTTCTACACTTATTGCAGCATTCAATTCTTCAAGTGACCGAGGTTTACGACGATAAACTTTGAATTTCAGGTGTCCCCATAAAAAGAAGTCGCAGGGAGTCAAATCTGGCGAACGTGCAGGCCAATGGAGATCGCTGAAACGTGAAATCACGTGACCAGGAAACATTCCTCGAACGACAGCCATAGATTGATTACTCATGTGGGCTGTGGCTCCATCCTGTTGAAACCATGTTTGTTCCATATCGAGCCCCAAAGCTTCAAGATTTGGCTGAAAAAATGTGCGTAGCATTGTCACGTATCGTTCAGAATTAACAGTGACTGTTTGGTCACGCTCTTCAAAAAAATAAGGTCCAACGATGCCAATTTTAGAGACCCCACACCATACTGTAACTTTAGGACAATGCAGTGGTTTTTGATGCATTTCCTGTGGGTTGTGAGCTGCCCAATAGCGGCAATTCTGCTTGTTTACTGAGCCATTCAAGTAGAAATGAGCTTCATCACTCAGCATTACAACATTATTGTCATTTCCAACGACATCAAGCATTCTCTCGCAAAAAACTCTTCGTTCGTGAAAATCACGTTTATGGAGCTTCTGAACAATCATTATCTTGTAAGGGTGGAATTGTAACTCACACGTCAGGATGCGCTGTAGTGATCGACGTGATATCCCCAAGGTCACGCCATCTAGTCGAGCGGTGAGGACTTTCAAGAACTGAGGCTCTGACACTTTCAACATTTTGCGGAGTTCGCGCCGTATGAGGGTGACCAGTCGATTTACACTTCAACACTGATCCTGTTGTACGAAACGAGTTAACCCAACGAAGTATCGAGTTACGATCAGATACCGAACCATTACGCGCGACATTAAACTGTAAATGAAATTTTCGTTGAACAGTGATGACAGATTCATTTGATTTGAAATAGTGTTCAACAGCGAACACGCGATGCTGCACGTTCCACTGCTCCATTGCTACTAAAACTGGACGCTTCAATCAACAAAATGGCGTCGCTCGGCGGTCACTCACCGCTCCCCTCCACTGGTACCACGTTACTCAAATCCATGCGTTCTTTTTGCACCACCCTGTATATATATATACAGTGGAACCTTGATACCAGGAATCTGAAGTGGATTGAAGAATATTCATGTTATCAAGTTATTCGTGATAGCGAGGTTCATGGCAGTAAGGTTAAAACAGGCAAAATTCGTCGTATAGAGGTTGGTTTTCAAATGAAACAAATTGTTTGTTTTCAGTTTAATTACTGCACTATGTACCTGCGTTGAATTGACTAAATCCATGTACTGTAGGCTACTGATTAATTTTATAATGAGCAAAAATAATTCAATAGTTCTATAATAAACAAACATCATGTTGGAATTGAAAAAATGAAAACACAAAGCTGTCTTGTTTTGAGAAAAAAATTATATTGATGGAAAATACTTACCTATGTGTTTATAGAGGTTATGTTGGTGCATATAGGTTGTTATTAATACTATTATTATTAAACGTTTGGAGCTGAGACCTATAGCTGAGATTTCCAACGAAAGCCAATCTTGCCCGACTGTTGAACAAAAACCGATTTTGAACAAAATCTTATGTATGAGAATCTTATGGAGAAGAAGAATATTATATAGTGAAAGGGGTCTTGAATTGGTGAAATAATTGATACATTTATAGATATTGAAGAAATAAGTTTTGGATGACATCATAATCGCTAGTTTTTCTGTAAATAATACGCAGCATTGCTATTTTAATGTACTTGGCACGAGACGCTACCGCGTCTCTTGATAATGATTTAATTTAATCTTTCTAAGCTTGATTAATTACTGTTTTTCAAAACAGCCATTGGTCACTGCTGCTAGTGAGGTAGTGAGCAGGGCTTAATACTGCACTGCCAGCCTATGGCCTACCGTCTTCCTATTAAACATGAAATGGAATAACACCATTTGGGGGGAAGAGTAGTTCTCTATCTCAATTCCACCACTCAGTGCATCCCTCTCCCACAGATGCTTGCAGTAGGTCTAAGCAGCTTATCTAAAATCAGTTACTGTATTCGCATGAAGGGTATTATTATTTGTGTGAGATATCTTTATTAAAATGTAACAATAATAAATGTATTGGACTTTTTTTCAGGAGTTTGATATTGCAACAAGACAGTCAAGTAATCACGGCCAGCTGAGGTGGAGGTGCTACTCAGTGTTCACTAAGTATCGGAACGGCCAAGAAACAACTTCTGCATTCGAAGTTGTCGGCTCCAAATATCCTCCACTGTGGTTTTCTAGAGTTAAAAGCTACACTGCGGAGGCAGACTATCCTCTCATGTAAATGTTCAGAGTTTATTTTCATAACATATAAATAATAAATAACATAATAAAGATGATAAAATCATCTAAAATGTTTCAGTAGAATCATTTTTATTTAGTCTCCTTTCATTATTAACCCCTTGATAAGCGAGTTTTTTTTTTTTTTTTTTCAGGGTCAACAAAATTTAAGTTTTTTAAAGTCAAGTAATTCCTTTAATATTTAAGTTCTTTACTTATCATCGTTTTAGATTTTCAAAATAAAGTAATATCTATGAATATATTTATTAAATTACTATAGTAAGATTATTAGTATATGAATTTATATGTATATACTGTCCAACCTAATCACTTTTAGCCAAAAACAATTTTTTCTTATATAAGAAACTGAGAAATGTCACTTTTTAAAGCTCACTGGCCGCCATATTGAAAATCGCATTGGACGTAAATTTGCCAAAAAAAACAGTTACTCTGCGCACCTAGGTACCCCAAAACTTTTCCAAAAATAATCCCTGATACCACTTTGTTCTTCATGTGCAATTTTGACACTACTGAATTTACAAACCTCACTCTCAAACGTTAAATGCATATTTGGCCATAGTACAATAATATAAAATTACCTCTAAAGAGGAAAGCTTTTTCAACAATGAGTCAAACGCATATGGTCTGCTAATGGAGGTAATTAGATGGAGTCTGATTGCACCGGTCATCAAACCTAGACCTAGACATAATATTAATTCGAAAAGTCCGACAAAAATACCTATATATGAGCCCGTGGAGACCCCCGCCTACTTTGACCTCCTGTAGAGGCCTCACCATAGATCAAGTCAGGTTCACTTATAGCGCAAAAGTCTTAAAGTATATAATATAAATAATAATAATATAATATTATATATTATACTAGCTGTACCCGCCCGCTTCACCGGTCATAATATTGAGTTTGATTTAGAACCTAATAGCTGAAAGAATTCGAGCATTTTTGCTTCTTCTACCAATATTAGATTTTTTAGGATGCATGTCATAAAAAGTAAACTGCAAAACAAATAATTATTTATTTTTTATTTTCACGTTTCACCACATGTTTTAATTACCGAGGAAAAAAGGTTAACACCAAATACAGATCACCTGATCAAGTAAAAGTAGTGTGTGCTACACTCTCAAGGTGAAATGTAGAACTACAATAAATCAAAACATATACAGTACTGTTGTTGTGAGAACTTCAATCTGCTTATGGCATGTGAAACTACATTAAACTACACAGTCATATGTTTTTTGTAAACAATTTAGATTCTCCATTTGAATAACATGGGATCTTTAGGAGTCCGTGGGGTGGGACCCTGTGGACGGATCTGCATCAAACTTCACAGAAACCATCCCGGGAGTATACAGGACAACATCCTAAAGTTTCATGGCGATCGGTTGGATGGTTTGGCAGTGCATAAACTTCAAATATATATACAAACATCCTCTTTTATAATATAGATTCTTAATATATAATATTGACAGGTGCGGCCACACTAATGATACCAGAGGTTAACTGTCTTGTCATAAAATATTGGTGCAAGTAAAAAATGAACTCATTATATTCTTAATGCCGTTTAATATAACAAATGGACAATAACATTCTATCATCAAATCCGTTTTCGTTAGTATTATAAGAAAATAAAGTATATGTACAAAATACAATCTCCACTTTACTGTACAATTTGTTGGTACTAAATGGACTCCACATGTATTGGACTGATGAATATTTCGGGGCAGGAATACATGAGCAAGTAAGAAACTAATTGTACATACATCTTATAATATACATTTTTTATTTGGTGCATCTTATTTCTATCAATAACTAATAATTATATTTATAACTCACTTAAAAGATAAATAGTGGATGAATATAAATGTATTGTATGGCTTATAAAAATTCTATCATTGTCTATAGAAATAGACTGTTCAAGGTAATGAATTTTCCATAGATGCACGTCAGTGCTGCTAACGGGGTTTTTTATGACTGTTTAAAATACTATTAGCTCAGCTATTAATCACTTTAGCATGTTCTGGAGAAAGGCACGAAGAGAAATAAAAAGATGGGGACTGCTGGCACTACCTGTAAAAACGGATCATGAACTAATTTTACTGAATAGGAAAACTAGCTTAACAGGACCTATATGAGCAGATAGTCTTCTTGTTTCTATAGTCATGATTTCATCTAGTCAGTGGAGTTGAAACTCACAAGCAATACTCACTTAACCTCTTCATCACTTTGCTTCAGAAAGAAAAGTATTTAGGATATTTCTTTATTTCCAAGAGTATTAAGCTATTTAAAAATACAATAAATGAGTGTTAAATTAAAACAAAGTACCGGTATGAATGAAAAAAAAAGACAATATCAACTTCATAAATTATAAGGAGCAATTGCAGTAACAAATGAATAGATAACAAATATAAATTGTAAATGAGCTGTAGTATACATAAAAAAAGAACAAAAAGAACAAAATGTCAATTACATAGACTATATAATTTAATAACAACAACTAAACAAATAAATAGCAATTATAAATGGTGAGTAAAAAGAAGTATATACATAAAAAAGATAGTCAACAATACATCTATGGATTTTGAATATGCATGTAATTTGAAATATAAGTAAGCTCTTTTAAGACTTAATTATTTGCAGTAAAGCACATGAATGATGTCTGGTAAAACAGATAACCATAAAAATATTATAAATTAAAACGAGTGTCATATAAGTAATTGCAAATCAGATATCTACCTTAATGCAGACAAATCCGTACTTAGTCAAAATGAGCAAGAAAGATTAACAATTTTTAATTATAAATAAAATTTTTTTTTATAAATAAAATGGTTTATATACTTGCTTTTTTATGATTAAAAATTTGTCTTATTCTGAGATATGAGACGCCTTAAAATACAACTTTGAGTGTATTTTAAGGCGAAATTTAATAAGTATATGAGTGTGGTTGACCTGTGTTGTCTGGTTACGAACTGAGTACGATTTATGCACAGAAAGGACCATTTATAAATAGCCAGGGCAACTAAGGAACCAACAGCTTTACGTGTAATCCAAACCACGTAGTATTAGTCTGATTCCAGCTAATTGACAACTACCCAACATGGACACCACAGACTTCTGTAATAGTGTCCACACTGATAGCAACCATTGAGCGGACACCATTTTGGTATTAAGAGGACCGAGCACAAAACCTATCTCCACAATCCATAACACTTTGTCCACATGTAGCTAGGTTTATTGCACTGTACTACTAGTGCCGACATAACATATGTGCTGAGGGCGTTGGGATACCGTGTATGTGCAGATGGGTAACATTTATGAGTGGATGTATGTTAGTAAAAGTTCACTTAAATCTTTTTATAGCTAAATAGGGGTTAGAAGAAATAAAATATATTACATGAGAGAAATTTTCAGTGGGGAGAGATGCCAAGTTTGGATACGTTCTCCTTGAGTACAAACAAGCCCATTTTAGTTTTGTAAGCTCATTTGTACCAACATCTTATGACATCCAAACAACAGTAGCAGTAAAGGAATAAAAACCCCATGGTTATAATATAAATAAGATCTGGATGTTTAGCAAGCAAGTGCATTGGGCCCTCAATTACGTGCACTTCAGAGCTAGCATGAAGTTTAAGTTTTTCTATGAAATGCACACAGCTAATTATTCCCGTTGTGTAATTGAAATTTTAATCACTTGATTCATTGGAAAACCTTAGTTACAAAAAGTATAAGATATGAAACAAGAGACGTTAAATGAAAATATTTCAGTACCTGCTTTAAATACAACAAATCTGAAAAATTAGGACTTGAAAAGCTTAAGGTGGTTAGGCAGGCATTTGGGACAACTGAATTCCGCTCGTAGTGCTGTCTGTACGTTTGACTACCAGTAACTCACACAGACACTCGACCCCTCCCCTCCCCGTCTATATAATTGCAGGAAGTCATTAAATTGTGATCGTGTGGATGCTGTGTCTCGCTGTACATGTGCGTAGCGATTGAATTGTAATATAACATGCGGGTAAAAATACAACCACAAGTTGAGTATATAAAGTTAATCAATTATTGAAAAGCATAAGATGCCAAATACGACATTGTATTTCTCGTCATAATAAAATAAAAACATATAACTTTAATTATTTAAAATCAATTTTGCTAATTTGTAGTAAAATTACGTAATTTAAAATAACTGATAAGGAAGACCAGTCCTGTGAAGGGTCTGTTTTTAAATTTGGGAATATTCGGAAAAATAGTATCTTAATTCTGCATGTACCAAGAAAGCCCAAATTCTTATCTTTGAGGCAGTGGCTTAACTACGGAGGGGATGAGGGTGGTAGAACCCCCCAGAACCATGAAAAATGATAATAAAACATCGAGCCAAAAGATATGAAATACAGTATTGCAGTTTGTTGTAGGCCCAAACATATTTTAGTTTTATTTAGCTAACCTATTCAAATAAATTCTCGTACCTAATTCATTTGCGTACCTAATCAATGATATATTAACACTTAAAGCTCGCCACACCCTACCCAAGCGAGCACTGTCACATAACACTTGTCAGCGAGCACTGACATGTTACGGTGGTGTGCAGTGGATCCGAGCGCTGACGTGAGTGTCATGGCAGCATGCATTTGGGCGAACAGAGCCCCGAATCATCAGTTGTCGGTTTTCCCCTGACGCATCTTTGGAAAGTTAGAGCTCCGAGCTCGGCTTGGGGTTGGTAATGTGTGGTATGTTCGTAACATCCTACCGAAACCTCCTCCCGTAAACCCAAAAAATCAGAGCCTTAAGTGGAGTACTGGCAAAAGTCTCACGTTACATCTATGTCTGAGAGGATTGTTATTCCATTTTTATTCGTAGTTTGCTAATATTTTTGGTGTAGTTTTAGTAGGTTTAGTGTAATTGTAACAAGTTTAGGGATGGAGTGGAGTGAAGAAAGTACAAAGATCTTTATTGAAGACTACAAAATCTACCCTCTTGTGAAGTTTAGGTTATATTCGGGTGATATGCAGGTGAAAATTGTTGTAGGCCTAAATACCGCTTATATACTGAATCATCAAAACACAAAACAATACTACAACACAGCACTTGAAAATTAACAGCAGGACTTGTGGTTTGGCCAAAATGTTACGAAGCGATGCTCAGTTTGCCTCCACAATGGTTCTATCCCCCCCAAATCCAAGTCTTAGTTACGCCACTGCTTTGAGGTTATGTATTTATAACTATAAAAATAATTTCAATGAAAGAACTACTTGAGAGGTGTTTAATAGATGATATAAAGTAACTGAAATCGAAATCTTTTTGACCAAACAGCCTTAAGTGTAAGACAAAAAATTACTAGTGACTTGTAAGAAAAATGATGTGAGAATTTGTAGTACAAACTACAAACCATTTATCAAATATTCAGCTGGTCCAATACACCTGTATTACAAATTGTACATGACTAAAACTGTCTATGCTTCATTTAAGGGTATGACTACAAATGTGAATCTAAACGTTTGATACTTTATGTAGCGCAGTCATAGAAGTGAAGGAAAGTAGGGGCGACACTGGCCATGAGCCATCCACTGTAGGTCCAGCACTGTCGCCTGGTACATGGAGTAGACTGCGCACACAACCAGCACATGCATTATATTGTGTGAATTACAACAGAGGTCCAAACGCCCAGGGAACCACTTCTCTGGAACACGCAGTGCTCCTATAGCGCCTCCGACCAAGGACAGAACATCCTGCAACAGAATCATCTTTATACTAAAATGTCCTTAGCAATCCAACTCAATTCCTTGACCGATTATTAGCATATCGATTTCAGGTTCGTATACCCACATCACTTGGTATTCTCATAATAGGAAGACCAAGTATTTATTAATAATAATAAATACATATAAGCTGACGTAGTGGCTCAGTGGCCTAAGGCTTCGGACTGTGGAGGCCATTGTTAAAGGTTCAAATTCCCAATTGAGCCAACAGTCAACAATACTAATTGAATAAACATTCACACACAGGACTGTAGACACATGTGAACTGATGAGTGATGATTAAAAAAATGTATGTATATGAAATGAATTATCTCAAATTTTAGTAAAATATAAAATATCACTGTTTACGTGTTTTTAAAAAAAATCACAATAGTAAAAATTGTAATGCTTTGCGTTGCATACACTACACACCTAAAATACATATCAATTCAATCCAGGCCATGGCAGATAGTGAAACTAGTTGCAGTTTGTGTTAAAAGGGGGAGAATTCCCAATATAATTCTCACAGTACTTTTTTAAGCATAAAAATTGTAGAACTATGAATGAAATTAAGTTGATAAGTTGAAACTAGTTGATTTTAATGATTGAGTCAAAATTAATCTTAGATGAGATATTTACTTGGTCGCTCAATAAAGTTGTGGGTATTTCTATTGTATTTTTGTATATGTAACACTGTTCTATGACGACTAATTTCTACCTTTCAAGGCAGTGTGTGACTTATCTATAATTTGGCACAACAGAAATTACCTGTGTGTTGTATTAAGCAGAGGGGAATCATTTCACCACTCAGCTACCGTACATAATGAGTGTCACAAACTTATGCCTTCAAGTGTTCCAACTTACGCAATAGAGTTTAGTTTTAAAAAAATAACTGTAATTAACTACTATACAAGTTTGCTTGGTTGCCATTTATTGTTTACATTATTATTCAATGTGTTGTTATAATTAATTATTAATTGTTATTTGAAAATAATGATTTAATTTAATCACTCATTTAATTTTAGTGTTAGTCAAATCAACCAATGGTTACTGCTGCTAATGGCATAGTGGGAGAGACTAGCTATTTTACCACCAACACATGGCCTACTATCATCTTTGTTGCCATGACAATTTTCAAATGAAATGAGTGGGGGAAGATTAGTTCTCTATCTCACTTCCACCACTCAGTGCATCTATTTCGGATTTGTGCAATCATAGCAAAATGCATTGAGGAGCGGCCGTAGCTAAAGGGCTATATGCAATAGCCGGTTCGATTCCCGATAGGACCACTAACAGTTTTTGCCCTGCTGCCCTCATGGTACGTTAGGCCTCAGGTTAAGTGTTAGAGAGGGATTCTTAGAGACCGTCCTTAAATTACGTAACACCTTAAGGGGAAATGGGATTTTCAGCAGCATTACACACCGTTACGGAGGAGGGTGGGTTGTTTCTATGCAGCGTTACATAACTATTAAACCTCAACAATTTGTTCAATTCATTCGCAAAATTCGACAGTTTTTCTCAAAACTAAAAGATTTTAAAGCTAGAAATATATTCTCCCGCCATTAGAAAACAAGTGAAACACAATCAAGGCAATGAGTATCATAAATCATATAATGCATTAAAATGGATGCTACAAATTGGAGGGGGTTATGGTGACAGCATTACATAATTTGTAGGGGGGTTATGTATGACCATTACAAGTCCGTTATATGGAGGGGGGTCCGAAAAGTATGATTTTAGCGTTATTTGATTTAGGGACGGCTCCTTCACTTTTACTTCTACTGGTAAAATAAGAAGATATTTAACTTATTTCAGTAGATCATTTCCTTTTTTTAAGTGGTCTATAAATTTTGTTTTGCTAAAGTAGGTGTTCCTTCAGCATATTAAGATATGTTAGAGTTTTAGACAATCTCTTTCTACATGTGAGAGTTATTGTTTTTTGGGACTTACCTTTATTTGGTTTTAAAACTTTCCTATCTGCTCAACGTAATATTTTGAACATTTAGTATATCATTACTAGCAATTCAGAGTTGTATCTTGTACAAAAATATTCAAGAAATCAATCCTTTCATAGGGTTAGGGGAAAACAACACTAAGCCAATGTGTATTGTTATGTGTACGATACACAAGCTGACAACTATAGCACTTAAGAATTTCACAGACCATTACCTGTCTAATTCAGTTGGAAACCTGCTTAGAAAAATTATTTTCATTTTTCTGATTTTTAGGATCAAACACATTTCTAATGATGTAAGTATAATGAGCAAGGAGTTCACTCTTCAAACATAATGAGTGTTAAAACATTTGTACCTGTCTGTATTTGTTTTCTTCTACTTTATATAAATGGACTTGTCTTCTCGGGTAAGTTGATTGATGTCCTATCTTTCTTAATATATTAATGCCTTCCTATTGTAGTGCCTTTTTACCTAACCTTAACTTGTGTGTCCTTACCTGCATAATGCAGTGAAAGAAAGAGTCTGGATGACCCCCTCCATAGGGAGAGTATCGTAAGACACATAATAACGCTCTCATAAGAAATGGCATCGTAAAGCACAGTCTTCTCCTCCAAGGTGACCACGCTTTCATTGCCTACAAAAGACATACATAGTGAAGGAAAGAAAATTAAATCCTACAGCACTCTTTTAATTTCATAACTTAATTTTTTACAGTTTTTAAAACTAACCAAATTTAGCATAGCTGTGCTAATGAAATGAAGAATATTTAAAAGCTAAATCCAAATAACAAGGTATGATAATCTATAAGTTATGTCAGAGAATATTTTTAGGAATTAGATATCAGTAAACTTACTTAGAAAAAAGAAATATTTATTTTATACATTAGCATTTACAATAACCCCAGTTTCTGAAGTACAAAAGCTCGTAAAAATATTGTCAATTAATTGAAAACTAGCCTATAAAAAAACTATTATTCGACAGACCTTGCTTCACCATGGGGCGGCTCTCTACACTCTATGACTAGTTGCAATCCATAACCCTGCAAAGGTTGTGTAATTTATAGTTATCGCTCTGAAATATTGTTGTGATTGATCTAATTAGAAATATTCTTGGTTGTTTGTTTGTTATAATCTTTTAATTGAAACCCTATTTTTTAGATTCCGCGAACCATATGATGCATAAAGATGTACTAAAATTCATATTATTTTTAACATACCATCTTTGCTTAGGTGAGGTGATTATTCTCTTTTTCCAAAATTTACCTAAAATTAAAGTTAAACAAACTGTAACCAAAAGAGTTAAAAAGTATAAATATTGCGCTGAGATAAAAAACTAACCTTAATTAGACCCAGGAAAGATCCGCATGCGTAACTGGCAACAATGAGCCACTGGAGAAAATAAGGCAAACAGTAGACTGATGCACGCACCATCGGTAAAGCTCCTAAACAAGAAAGTGTAAATATCACACAAGTAAAACAACTCAAGATTGACAGTCCTCTGCCAATTGATTTATTTCTGCACATATAGATATGAATAGTTAGCTGAACAAATTTCACATTAAAAAAATTTAAGTTAACTTTACATGTGGGCTTTGTGTGTTCTTTTACTGTTGACATTAATATAAATGCCAGACTTGTCAGTTAGCTGAAAATCAGACCAATACTATTTGGTTCGAATTCCACATAAAGCTGGAGCTCCCTCAGTTGTCCTGGCTATTAGGCTGTTGATAAATGGCTCTTTCTAAAGAACAGTCGATCTCATTTAGTAACAATGACTATACTCATTTACTTACACTCATTCGACCTTCATTTTCGCATGTATCTGTATGATCAATGTCTTAATAATAAATAATGGATTGCAACATTATAGATTATTTTGAATATATGACTAATCTTAACTAAAAAATAGATGACATTTATATCAACGAACTGTTTGTAACTTTCATTTTTGTGACATACAACATATAATAATAACTTGAAATCAACTTTAAAGCTGCGTTTACACGAGGCCAGTAGGCGGACCTGCGTCAAGTAACCTGCCTGGAAAATTGTCTGTGGTCTATCCACACTAAGTATTGTTATGAAGCAGGTAACGAAGTAAGTACCTACGTCAAGATGGCAGAGAGTACATTGTCGATGGTTTTCTATGGTGATAGAAAAGTTGCTTTTGAGGCTATTGTAAGTGAATTTATTGCAGAATCAAGTGAAATACTCCTTGAAGAACTAGAAAAGAAGAAGCTATGGTGTTCAAGGGGGAGTGGGAAGTGGCAGGGGGAGGGGAAAGGGGAGAGGAGGGGATTGGGGAAGAGGGAGAGTCTTTTCTCGGAATTTTAAATTTTTTTTGAATTTTTCGACTTTTCCAAAATTTTTCAAAAATTTTGACTTCTATGGCATTTTAGAAATTTTTGGAAATTTTTTATGTTTCTCAACATTTTTTACTTTTGTCAAAATTTTTGACTTTTTCGAAATTTTTGACTTTATGAAAATGTTCAACTATTCACACACTATTGGCTAAAGAGAAGAGAAACACATAATTTATCATCTGCACTGTTACTGCACTAACATGGCCGGCCCCTATAGAGTTCCAAAAACTTTATAGTCATCTCTTCAGTCCAATGTGGAGCCATTGCAATAGTATTTACTATAGTATACAAAACATTAACAGCGTATACAGTAAACAACCCCCTATTAATATGCTGTAAACTGGAAATATACCCTCACTTGCTTGCCAAATCAAGACAATGCTGTCCACAAGACGTCAGTGAAGGGCAAGTTATGTGGCAGGTGCAGTTTTCAAGTGGTGGGGGCAGGTAGTCCACTCCTCATGTAAGTTGATCTGCCAAGCAGGTCAGCAAGCTACTTGCCTCTCATTTGAGGACAGTGCTCTTTACACTGTACAGGTTACCTGCAGCAGGCTACTTGCCTCAAGTAACCTGCCTGCTTAAGTAACTGGTATCATGTAAACACGGCTTAAGAGTGAGATAGTCAAAATTAAACATTAAAACCAAAATAAGACTATAATTTTATGTACAGCAGCTCTCTGAACTTGAATTGCTACATGAACAACAATGGAATATTTTGAAATAGAATTTAGTTTGATCAGCTGTTAAATTATAGTTTTGAATATACAAATCTTTTTTCAATTAGAATAATGTGGGAACTCTCTTTAAAACCAAGTAGGATGGTTATGTATGAGAGAATGCATAACCATTTACTTTTCATAATTGAAACCTCATGAAGCTGAATGCGAAGTTTTCTCTCTCCAGTGAATTGGATTGATGGACAGTTATGAGACTTGAGTGTCTTTGCCTTTTATATACGAGCAGTTGTGTGTCAAAAAAAATAAAGATTATTGAGTAAGGTAATGATAAAGAAACGTTGCTGAATCACAGGTGAAGAAAAATTAACACTTGAAAAAAAAATGGTAGGAAAGGGCTGGAAGAGCAGCGGGGCAATTAAACACATGGTAATGTGACCTGAAATTTATACTGAGGCCCAATGAGTGATCGAGAGTGTTGTGGCTTGAGTAGGAGGGGTGTCACTGATAATAAGAGTGTCAGGAGGAGTAATAGAGGGGAGGGGTGTCAGTCAGGGTCAACTTACTGGTCAAGTCTGTCTGTCTGTACTGATCCGTGATATTGCACTGATATATAATAATCTCTGTATACCCCAGATAATCAGATTGGAAACGTTTATGACCATTTACCTTTTATTTATGTCAATCATTTATTTATTTATCAATAAATTTTCCCTTATTACTTATTTGCCGTTATTAAAATAATTTATTATTAAATGGCAATGCGTAATAATTATGGTGTACCTTTTGATAAACATCTATACTAATAAAGTAATAAAATTAAAAAAATAATCTCTTGAAATTCAAAATGTCATGACACAATAAATTTGATGGACTGGTTGGAAATGCAACCATGTACCACACGTAAATTATTTTTCTTTTCAACTTTAAGTGACAGCATCAATTCATTTATACAGATTTCAGATATGTAAACAACTGTTTTATTCTGTGTATTAAGATACTGAATTCTTATCAGATACCATGGAAACAAACTTCTTATCAGATAGTACTTCTGCCCCTGAACGTGAAAGGTTGGCATAAAGTTGCCTTCCTTTGCCTCATTTTCCTAAAAGAAGTTGTTATAATTCCAATAGTTATTGATATTGACTCACCCATCCTCCCATACAGGTTCTGTGGTATTGAATCACCCACCCAACCATAGAGGTTCTGTGGTATTGAATCACCCACCCAACCATAGAGGTTCTGTGGTATTGACCCACCCACCTTCCCATACTGCTACAATGCTATTGATGTGTATACAACTAACTGTTTTCAATAGATGCATTTTAACAGTCTAAAAACATTAAATAGGTAATGGAATCTAGAAACGCACTTTTAACGATGTTTTGGTCTGGCTGCAATTAAAAGTTTAAAAATTACTAACCAATGCCCTACTTAAGTAGATTATATTTCATGAAATCAGCAATAAAACCATATATCCCCACAAATACTGTACATACTCCCCTTCATCACATCCAGGATGCAATCAGCATTACTTCAAACCATACATTACTGCAGGCAACTGTTTTCAATCGGTTGTTCATTCAACTGAAACAACCGACTGAAGAAGAAAACAACCGATTAGCCAATCGGTTGTTAATTTCAATCGGTTGTCCCATCACTAGTTATTTGTCTCTATTAAGTTGATCTTAAAACTTATTTTATACAAAGTTCACACATGCAAAAACGTACTCTGGCACACACTTATATAATCCTGTGGGCGATCGACGGACAAGAACTGGAGTACACTTCTGTTATCCCCCTTCTTCACCTACATCATTATATTCATTAAGATCAGCTGTAACCATTGTACTTGTTTTGTATTTATTAAGATCAGCTGTGACCATTGATCTTGTTTTGTATTCAGTAAGATCAGCTATGACCATTGATCTTGTTTTGTATATGAGAGTGTTGAATAAATGTTATTATTATATTATAACTGAAAATATGAATATCAATCTACAGCATATACTTGTTTCATTTGATATAGTTAACCTATACACCAACGTTCTAATAAATATGACTCTAGATATAATCAGAGATAAATTAGAATGTTCCACTTAAAGCCGTGGATTATTGAGAGAGATTTTAGAACAAAACTTCTTCACTTTGATGGAACATATTTTAATCTAATTGATGGCTTGCCTGTGGGTTATCCTCTTTCCAGTTTTTTAGGATATTTATTTGAATCATATTGAGAATGAACTTCTATTCTCACAGAAGAACAAATATAAACCTACAATTGCTATGTACTACACATATGTTGACGACACTATCTTATTTTTTTAATGGAAACTCTAGACAGCTAGATCTATTATTTTCGCCCTTTAATAGACTTGATCCCAAACTCAAACTTTCTATGGAAATGGAAAAATCCAACAGCATAAACTTTTTAGATTCTAGCTGTCATAAAGAATTATAATAAATTAGATTACTGCATATACAGGAACACAATCACCTTAATTCAGACCATACATCATACTTCGTACCATCCATATTCACATAAACTAGCAACCTTCAACTCATTCGTACATAGACTCCTCAACGTTCCAATGTTCGACGTGAATTATATAAAAAAAAAAATAGATTCTATTAGATACATAGCCATAACTAAGGGTTTAAACCTACAATGATTGAAAAATAATCAAAATACACAAAAACAAAATTCAGAAATTACAACAACAAAAATGTTTGAGTAGAAAATAAACTCTCTCATAATAATCTTAAGAAGAGAAAACTAAAAACATGACATAGATCTGGCATTTACATTGTCTAATAAATTATAAAAACTCTTTGTTAAATAGAAAACCACTGATAACAAATATGAAAAAAAACTGGAGTTTATAAGATCTCGTGCAAGTTCATTTCCCAGGATACTATATAGGACAGGCAATGTGAAGGAATCCATTGGAAAATAAAATGTCTATCTTGATCATTTAAGTTTTTAATAAATTTTCTGCATTCCATTAAATCTTTTGATTCCATTTTTGTATGATTACAAATCACTTCAATTGCTGATTTAGAGTCACAAAATAAGACAATGTTTTTAGGTTGTATATTTCATGGTACTAATTTATTTTCAGCTAGTTTTATTGCAGTTATTTCACCATCAAAGGCAGTTTTAGAGGAATCAAGTGTTTGATAGTGTGAAAATAGTTTGGAAAAAACTCCACACCAACCGAAGATTGCTGTGTTAGTTTTGAACCATCTGTATAAATATGAGTCCATAAAAGTTTTGAATAATTTTGATCTATTGTCTCTATACTTAGTTGTTTTAGTATTTCAGGGTTTAGGTCAGATTTTTTGGTAGTTTTTGTTAGGTTTAAGTTGAGTTATATGTTATTAATTTCAATTGGGTTTTCAGGAATCATAAAGCATTCTGCTAGAAAAAATAAATTTAAGTAATTTGGCATTGATATATTTTTGTAATAAAACCATCTTGAGTTTTGAGCTTTTCAACTGAGTTTGAAGGATTTTTCCAAACTGTATTATTATTAGGTAGTCTTAACAAATTTTCATATAAAATAAGTGCTTTTTCTCGAATAATCATTTCTATTAGCATGTGCTTTGTTAAAACAAGCATTGCATTAATGAGTGTAGTTTTAATTGCTCCTGTAATTAACCTTAATGCTTGGTTTTGAATACATTCAAGCCAAATAATAATTGATTTTGATTAGCAGTTATAAGTACTTCACACAATATGTTAAATTAGGTTGTATATATAGTTTTTATGTTTTATTTAATGTTAACATGTTACTTCCCCATTTACTACTCCATAATCTTTTCAAAATATTGAGTTTTTTACTAGTTTTTGCTGTAACATTTTCAAGTTGACTTTTCCAACTTAATTTATTATCAAATACTACACCAAGATATTTACTGTTTTCTTTCTGATCAATGATTTTATCATTAAATTGTAGTTGTGGATGTATTGTTTCATAACAGAGGGAAAAAGATTGGAAGTAAGTTTTGTCAATATTGACTGTCATAAAATTTTCATTGCTCCATTTATACAATTGTAAAAGTGCTTCATTGAGGATAATTTAAGTTTTATTTTTTGCATTATATTTAGGTATAATATGAAATATCATTGATATTACAATATTAATGATATTTCATTAACATTGTAATATCAAAAGAAATGAATTAGCTGACAAACTACTTAAACAAGGAGCAACAAAAAATCCACCCCATCAAAACAACACAACTACTTTCTACCAAGCAAAAACAAAATTAAATGTTCTATAAAAAATAATATCCAAATTACTTTAAAAAACAAAATATAAAACAAATCATCGAAACATTTAAATGATATTCCAATTTCCCCAAAAAATGCTGTTGCTGTTTTTCATCTGAAAACAGGACATGACTGCCTCGGAAAGTACCTTCATCGCTTCGGAATATGAAAATCCAAATTGTATTTTATGTAATTCATCTGATTTTATGGACAAGGACCACTTTATGAATTGTTCAAAATTAACAAAAAATTATTTATGTTGTAGATATTGGGAAGCCTGGTCACTAATGAGTTAATGACGTTTTGTCAAATACTTTGCTGTTTAATAAAAATATATATATAGGACAGACAGGAAAATCTTTACACAAAACTTAAAGAGCACTATCCAGACCCCAAGGAAAATAAACAGAAGTCACATGTCGCTCAGCGCCTCCTTGATACCAATCATTCTCTTTAGTCAATAGATGAACATTTACAGATAATTCAATTTGCCACAAAAGTAAACTGTTAAACACAGTAGAAGAATATGAAATTTATAAGTCTAAAAATAATCCACAGTTACTCATTAGGACAGGATACATTTTAAATCTAACTTATTATTCAACACTCTTGTACACAAACCAAGATCAATGGTTACAGGTAATCTTAATGAAAACAATGATATAGGAAAAGAAGGGGGATAACTTAAGTGTACTCCAGTTCTTGTCCGTCTATCACCCACAGGACTATATAAGTGCCTGCCAGAATATGTTTTTGCATGTGTGAACTTGGTATAAAATAAGTTTCAAGATCAACTAAATAGAGACAAATGACCTAATGACGAATATATTGATTTGAAACAAATATACTGAGGCTTAACTAACTTGGCATACAAAGCTGGAGCTATGCAACTCCCTTCCAACAAGAACATACATAGCAAGATTCATGCCACTCTCTTCCAACATGAAAATACAAAACTAGATTCTTGCCACCCCCTTCCAGAATGAACATACAAAGCAAGATCCATGCCACTCTCTTCCAACATGAAAATACAAAACTAGATTCTTGCCACTCCCTTCCAGAATGAACATACAAAGCAAGATCCATGCCACTTCCTTCCAGAATGAACATACAAAGCAAGATCCATGCCACTTTCTTCCAGAATGAACATACAAAGCAAGATACATGCCACTCCCTTCCAGCATGAATATACAAAACTAGATTCTTGCAACTCCCTTCCAGAATGAACATACGAAGCAAGATCCATGCCACTTTCTTCCAGAATGAACATACAAGGCAAGATGCATGCAACTCCCTTCCAACATGAACATACAAAACTAGATTCTTGCCACTCCCTTCCAGAATGAACATACAAAGCAAGATCCATGCCACTCCCTTCCAACATGAACATACAAAACTAGATTCTTGCCACTCTCTTCCAGAATAAACATACAAAGCAAGATCCATGCCACTTCCTTCCAGAATGAACATACAAAGCAAGATCCATGCCACTCTCTTCCAGCATGAACATACAAAGCTAGATTCATAACACTACCTTCCAGAATGAACATACAAAGCAAGATTCATGCCACTCTCTTCCAGAATGAACATACAAACCAAGATCCATGCCACTTCCTTCCTGCATGAACATACAAATCTAGATTCATGCCACTCTCTTCCAGAATGAACATACAAAGTTAGATCAAGCATGATCATATAAAGCTGGAACCATGCCACTCTCTTCCAGCATGATCATATAAAGCTGGAGCCATGCCACTCACCTCCAGTACGATCATATAAAGCTGGAGTCATGCCACTCCCTTCCAGCATGATCATATAAAGCTGGAGCCATGCCACTTCTTTCCAACATAAACATTACCATGACTTGCTGCCATAATGACGCAATGAACATTCATTTCCAATAAATATGCATAAAATATTGTACTTACCAAAGCTTTGACTAATCCAAATTCCTAACATGTCAAGCTGCAAGAGCCTGTAATAGTATTCTTCACCTAGATGGAGGTTCATGAACAGATGATAGATAAAGCTTCCAATCCATGGCGATACACTGCCTGCAATGTGACACCATGACAAAAACTTGCTGTCTTCCCATGGCATCAACTTTGGTACTACTAGTAGAATGTAAATGATGGGTAAACCTAAAATCAAAGCAATAAGAAAAGAACAATAATTTACTTTCAGTGGATTAAGTAAAAACACTTTTTCCCTGAATCAGTATTCATTGAGATTCAGATTATAAATCAGATATGATACTCTGATACAGCTTGTGCATGTTTTAAGGTGAATATGAATGATTAGATGAATGTGGATGATCTGTGTAGTCTTGTTACTAACTAAGTTATATTGTTCCTTAGAAAGATCAATTTATTAATAGCCCAACAGGGACCTTCAGCTTTATGTGGAATCCAAACCACATAGTATTGGTCTGATTTTCAGGTAATGACAAGCCTGATATTCAGTTATCTTCCCTACACAATGTCTGGACCCTCACTACCATTCAACACAGATATCCCAGACTTCTTTAGTTGTGTCCACGTTGATGGCAACCATAGAGCAGACGCTGTGTCAGTATTAATACAACTGAGACCAGAACCTATCACCTACAATCTCCGTAACCCTTTATTCCTATGTAGCTGGGTTACAGCGCTGCACGACCATTCCTATGGACCAATAATGCTGTAGGAGAGAAAACTGGAGTTTATTTTTGTACAATTAGTTATGATCAGTGTAATATATTATTAAGCACAATTTTGTACAAAAACAAAATGTGTATAACTTAATATATCAAAATGAGTACCTGAAATGCATTGTCATTCCCTCTCTTGACAACAGCTTAACAGATTTCCTTCAACTTCTTTTTGAAGATTTCAAATTTTTCGTAGAATGTTCTTCAGGAAAGGAAAAAAGCATAAGTAAATCAGAAAATGTTGGAAAATGTTTAAGTATATGATGTAAATGTTTCTGCAACTTATTTGTATTTGTTTATATAAACATCTGTTGTAGGTTATTTCTTGGCGATAAAGTGGATACTGAAATATACTTTTGCATTCAGTCAAAAATTAATATTCTGTATGAAGTGTCAGTATATAAATCAATGTTAAATTTAAATATTTTCCAACATTTCATAAAGTACTATATTAATTTTAAACTGAATGCAATGCAATTATGTCAATGCTATTTATATTTTAGTCCCGTTCATCGTATGGGTTAAAAGTTGTAGAGTTTACTCCTGGGAAGTTTTCTGATGTGGTTTTATTCGTATATGACTCTAGAGCTCTGCCCCACTGGCCTTTAAGGTTTCAATATTATTCTTAAGGAGTTATTTTATTTATTTAATTAATCGTCAGCTCTTATATGTTTGTGGGCTCCACTGCCTCGAAAACCAAGATTCATTGTAATACAGTCAAATGTCCTAGCGAGGGCTGTAGGCTGAGATCCACAAATGGGGCTTAACACTGTCTTGGCGAGGCCGCAGGCCGAGTTGCATAAGGAGCTAAAGGCAGAGTTTCCAAGCGAGACTGCAGGTCGAACTTCTCTCACAAGTGCAGGGAGTGAAGGAGTCAAATTGCGAAGCTAGCATAAAAAAAGTAAAACATTACTGTTTATATGTTAATTCTGTAGCAATGCACGGGTAAACAGCTAATATATATATATATTCAGCAGTAGTTCTGAAAATCAAAACTGCTAAATGAACTCTTTCAAATCAGAAGGTCTACACTCCTTATGTATCTATTACAGGAATTTTAAGTGGATATTTTACTATTGTATACAATATATCTGTATAAAATAATGGCTATTTTAGAATAAATTTGGAAGAATAAGTAAATAAATTAGTTGAATTCAAAATTGTATTTCAAATTTAAAAAAGAATAGTTTTGTACTTCTACAAGTCTAAGAAATATTCATGAAAAGTTTTCACTGTCAAAAGATATTTTAAACATATAAATATTTATATATATATTTAGAAGTTTTATAAAATTTTGACAATGAAAATTTTGTATGAATATTTCGTAGACTTATAGAAGTACAAAACTATTCTGTTTTAAATTTGTTTTTAAATTTAAAATACAATTTTAAATTCAACTAATTTATTTACTTATTCTTCAAAATTTATTCTAAAATGCCCATTATTTAATACAGACATATTGTATTCAATAATAAAATATCCACTTAAAATTCCTGTAATAAATACATAAATAGTGTAGACCTTCTTTTTTGAAAAAGTTAATTTAGCAGTTGAGATTTTCAGAACTACTGCCGTAAAAAACCAAAATCATATTTCTCAAGAAGAGTATTATGTATATTTCTATAGGGCATCAAGTCTTAAACTGGCCAAGGTCATCCTAATTTTCCAAAATGGCAACTCAAATAAGATAAATAATTATAGACCTGTGTCGATTATTTTTCCAATAATGAGCAACATTGTTGAAAAAGTCTTTATAATTATTTTTTTGAGAGTGTAAACAAGTTGATTCTTTTTGTAAAAAATTGAAACATTGGCTTTTTAATAGTCCACTTACTTTGTTTTAATTTTTGAAAAAAATCAGTAAATAGTAAATTGTCCAAAGATTGAGACTATATTTTATTGCAAAAATAGAAATTTTTAAATTATTAAAATATTATTTTGTATGCTGTTTTATATTTTGTAAATATTTAATACAATAATACTGTCATTGTAGTTATTATATATTTATTACTATACTTTTTAAACATCTGTATTAATATGATTGACTGATAAATGAATTTATAATTGTGTAAGTTAGTTTATGACTAAAGTAGTGTTATTTCAGTAGTGTTATGTTTCAGTTAGTTTATGATTAAAAGTAGTGTTATTTCATAAGGTATGTTTTGTTATGTTTTGGCCATCGATGCTGCGGAGAGCCGAAATAGCATGAGAAATAAGGACTGGACTCATCAACCACATATACTAGATAAAGTGGTTGATTAATTCCAAGTTTATTTACTTTTATTTTGTAATCTGTATTATTCTTGAGGAATAAATCATTATTTCATTTGAATGAAAAAATTTCTGGAAAAGTATAAACTTCTTACAAACGGACAGTTTGGTTTCAGAGAAGGACGATCGACAGTTGACGCAATAGTAAGCTTTGTCTCAACAATAGTGAATGGTGTGGAGAGTTGAGAAAGCACACTAAGTGTATTCCTCGACCTCTCGTAAGGCATTTGACTGTGTTGACCATAGCATTCCACTTTAAACTACATCACTATGGTATATGAGGCGCACCCCTCTCGTGAGTCAAATCATACCTAACCGGTCTGTTTCAAAGGGTGAAAATTTCAAATCCAATGTCGAAACCAAATAAAATCAGTTTGGAGTTCTCCAGGGATCAATACTCAGCTCTCCTCTTTTTTTTAATATACATAAACGACATGTCAGCTTCACTGTGACATGGAAGACTAGTGTGGTACGCTGTTGACATGAATCTCTGCTTTAGTAATAAATCAAAGACTGATTTGGAAATTAATACATTTGAGGATTTAAATGATTTAGTTAAACGTTTAAATAGTATACATTTAAAAATTAATCTAACAAAATCTAATTACATAAAATTTAACTTACACCAAAAATAAGGGGAAGATTCTCTAACTGTAATGCTGGAAGATACAGAGCTTACTGAAGTTAAATCCACCAAATTTCTAGGAATAGACATCGATTGATGTTTAACTTGAAGTGATGAAACAAATAATGTCTCATCTAAATTATTTTCAGGAATTTATTCTCTGAGATCACTGCCCAACTCAGATACTGATGACAGTGTATTATGGTTTTGTCTATCCAAACCTATCCTATGGGTCCTCTAGGTAGTTGTCCAAACATTGAAATGTAGAGAATTTTCAGACTGCAGAAAAAAGCAGTCCGGATTACATCAAAACTAAAAAGTAGAGATTCGTGCAGACACGCTTTCAAAACCTTGCAACTGCTGACACTGCTTTGCGTATCAACAAACCATTACTAACTATCTAACAAACTATTAAAAATTATTCTTTTTTTGTATGTCAAGATACGCACCAACACGTGGCACAGACAAACATACATACAATACAAGAGGCAGGGGAAATCACCGAACTAGGCAACACAGAACGGTAGTTTTTGAACATCTACCCTTTCATGCAGGTGTTCGTTAGTCAACAGTTTGCTAAATTAATGAAAATCTGCTCAGGTGCCCAAGGCATATAAGGCTCGTCTTAAAAAGATCTTGATATCAAAAGCCTTTGATAGTGTGGACGAGTTCCTTACACATGACTGGGAGTCCATATAATTGGCATATATTGGAAGTGGAATGGCTACTGACTTAGGTATGAATTAGATATGAAATTGTACAAAATGAATAAGAAATTACAGTAAATATATTGACAATTGTGATACAATTGTTGTATCAATAAAATAATTTGAATATATATAATGGATGTGTTAATCACCAAAATTTGCATGGATATAATGGCAAATTGTGAAGTAATTTGTTAACAAAATTCAGAAAATATAATTTGATGAAGCAGAACATGAAATTAACATCGAGGTGGACATTGAAACTATTGTAGATCTCAATATCAACAATTCTGCTTTGAAGCTTAGGTTAAATGTTTCCAAACTTATAAAGGCTTCTTCAGGTATTTTATTTCCATAATATCAAAAGAAAGCACAATGTCTTAGTTTAGTTAATTTTATAGGAGAGCCTATATTTTTTTTATCAATCTAATGTAAATTAAAGTTTCTTTGAATAAGTGATGATTTTCTTTAAATTTTACTTTTTTAAAGTAAGAAAACGTCATGAACCATCCACTCATTTTTTAGTAAATTTTGCAATAAATAACTTAAATTATTTTAAATGATTCTAGGTATCCATTGAATTAAGGAAAATATTTGGGTGTCCACAAAATTGGTGAGTGATATGAATTGTTAGGTCAATACTTACAGGTTTGCCGAAACGTCTTGAAACGGTTTAATACCTTCTGTACACGTAAACGTACAAACATAAAATTTTGTAATGACATTGGGCATAAAATGTAACTTTTTGATGCAATGAGTAGCTCTTCATCACATAAGGGGGGATGGCCCGTAAGGAGTCAGTTAGATGTAAGCATACCTTGGTGTGCAACCATTTTAAAGGTTTTAATTAGTATGTCATCTTGCCATAAATTAGACCTCAAGAGTTTAATCCTAAACAAAATGGCAGCGCTTGAAAGTTTTATACTGATACTATGTGTAAGTTCAAAAATAGCTTAATTTTATTGTAACCATATCAGATGAAGCTACAAAACTTCACAAATGATTACTGTACATACACCTACTTTAATATGTATTCAGGGTCTAGCTATGGGAACGGTCCACGAGGAGTAAGAAGAAATTTTTAAGTGAAGAAGTCTATTGCTTGTGATCGACGACCCACCCTCTAAATATCCTACAAAGAACTATTTTGAAAATTGGGTTTAAAAAGTGTACGAGGTACCGTTGTACTTTATCAAGGGACTGGTACATTATCAATTTGACAATTGTATATAAAGTTTCTTTCAGTCCATATATTCAAACATATAAATACAATATTTTCACCTGTTACACACCAATATATTACATGATATTCACAAAATATTGGTATCATACCAATAAAATGAATTAAGTCAACTGAAATGACCAATTCATTTTATGTTGCACATGTTTTGTATGGCTAGCTATATATGTCGTAATATATTACACGATATTCACAAAATATTGGTATCATACCAATAAAATGAATTAAGTCAACTGAAATGACCAATTCATTTTATGTTGCACATGTTTTGTATGGCTAGCTATATATGTCGTAACTTCAATCAATACAATATTTTTAGTGCCAATCTACCACTGTTTTTAAAAAAAGGTTAAATTAAATTCTATTAGAGATAGGAATTGAGGAAGCCGAGATCTTAACCAGAACCAACTATAGGTGGACCTGAACCCTGAACTTTGACTGGTCGTTACTCCCCATCTCGCCTTTTTGAATAGTTGAACTGTGTTATTTGGATCCCATCTCCGTCATTGAGTAATTTACTAGTTTAGCTTTGTGTTCCTTTAATATAATTCAATAATAAATTTAATAAAGTTTCTTATAAATCATATTGTTAATTGTTATTACATGTTATATTTGTATATTAGTGAATTCCCGTATCATCGCAAGCATTAAATTAAACTTGTAGTATAAATGTCAATTGCCATTGTCAGTCATTTAGCAACTCAGGTCTGCGCATAGACTTCCGTCCATGCAGGCCATTTCCCAATGGCATACACATATTTTTGTTATTTTATAAAATGTCATGTTTAGTATTTTTGTAATTTGTTGCAACAACTTGATTATTTTATTGTTTTTATGTTATTATATAACATATATTGTAAAATAGTTATGGGAGATAAATATAATATTTCATTTTATTCACACTACAAAAGCTTTATATGTTACAAAATGATTCCTTAATAGGGATTATAAGAAGGCATTTTTTTTTTAAATAAGGAATTATAGTTTATTTTGCCACCATTTTGTAACAAATAAAGCTTTTGAAGTGCAGTTTGCGGCATTCTTCTTTGCTTGACTAGCCATTTAAAATGTTGTGCATATCAACCTATGCTTTCATTAAAAATTGTCTATTTGCCAACGAGAGTTACCTGTGTTGGCAACGAGTGTTTAAAAGGGTTTACATTTTATACAGCCTAAACTACCCAGTAACAAAAATTAAACTAAATTAAGTAAATAATTTTGACTCTTTACCTACAACTTTCAGGCTAATAGCATACAACTGACCAAAAAATAAAAAAAATCATTCCATACTACATTGTTCAATTCAGTCTTTTAAACATGAGTTTAACCACTGATTTTACTATACAGAGATTTATATAGTAACAATATAAACAAGTATGTATCAAATAAAAGTCACTACTACAGGGTTTTATTTTAATAACAAAGCCGTCAAACGTCATTACGAAGAGGTGAACTATATTGGGCCGGATAGTAAACAACCTGCGTGTTATATTTAGCGCATGTAGGGGTTCCAGCGGCGGAGGGAAATATTTTTGCCGCTGAGCTGTCTTATTTCACGTACGTAACTAACTTCCAACCTTAAGTGTCCAACTTCATCAACAGTGTTCAGTATAAAAAAAAAAAATAATAATAATACAAGTTTGTTTAATTGCTATTTATTGTTTACATGACTAATCATTTTGTTATGTATTAATGTTTTTCTCATTGTGTTATTTATTCATTGTAATTTATTTATTCACTATTATTCATTGTAATTTGATTATTAAATAATGATTTAATTCAATCGTTTAAATCTTGATCCGTTGGAGTTAATCAAAACAACCAATGAACACTGCTGCTAATGAATGAGTAATGGGCGGGGCTTGCTATTGCGCCGCCAGCACGCGCCCCTCGTGGTGACACTTTTTCAATAGAATTACACAGTGGGGGAAGAATATTTCTTTGTCTCATTCGCAAACAGGCATCTCACTCCCGACCTATGTTTAGTTGGCTAATTAGTTTGGCTAATTAGTAGGTCGAATTGCCTAACCATACACTCTGCGAGGACGAAAGGAGAATTAGATAGACTATTATAGTAATTAAGCTACAAATTGCTTGATTAAATATTGTTTAAACAATTATAATCGTGGAATAAAAGACAATTTTGGAAGGGTAGATGGAGGATGTTACGTGTGGGGACCCTTTTAATCAGATAAAATAACAGCAACGCGTGGATGGTTAGTAAATAATGTGTTGAACAATTAGTGGATATACTGTATACACAAATATTCCTGATTTTTTGTAACTGACCGTATTAACATTCAGGGGCATACCCAGGGTTAGTATGGGGGAGGGGGGGGTTTAGTAGAGGTGACATACATAAGGATAAAACTTATTCATACTAGAATCATTGTTATTATATTTCCTTGACCTTTATATCAAAAACAATAAAATTATGCTGTATTTAAATATAGTATATTGCAATGATATAAATAGATGAAGTTAAGTAGTTCATAAATTAAATGAAAAATGTGGTATTAAATGAGGCAGTGTAAGGACTTTAGATCCTCTTTTAATTAACCCCTAATTTTATTAGTAAATGCAGCGTTGTATCCACAGTTCCACTGTTACACCCGTTGTCTATTTTTAGACCGTAGTTACACCATACCTTATTTGGTATGGATATTCGTGGTAATAAATCTAGGAGAGTTTCCACGAATATTGTTGTGTTGTTGCGGTATTATTCCTCGTAATAAATACGAGCACTTAACTTTTTTAGTATTTTGAAGTTGACAAAATGTTTAATGACAAATTGTTAAATTTAGAAAACCTTTAATTAGTTCTCTATAGTCCAGCCTTACTAACTTTATCTCTGAGGTTTACGGGCTAAACTGGAAAATTGACATAGGCAACGCCGCATCCAGACCGCCACAGCCCTCCTCTAAATTTTACATCCGGTTACTCACAATTGGGAAGATTATAGCAAAGTAGAAATTTACTATTTTTTAATTTTAATGGGAATTATAGAACTTTATAGTGTTTAACTGGGAAATACTTTTTTTTACTGTTTATCAAAAAACAAAGTCAATCGGACAGGTTTAGCTTATAAAACCTATCAGGCCCTAGTTGTGATTTATCTAGATCGGAAACAAATTAGCCGTGGGACAGGAAGGAGCCAAGCGCTCAAGATATACAATGTTGCCATGTTGTGCACCCCTCAGAGGTAAAGTCAGAACAGCTGGGGTATAGTTATGCTCAGTTTAATCCTACTCTTATAATGTACCTTCTAGATTAGGCCTACCTCATTCTTAAATTTTCTAATTTTTTAAAGGAGTTTGTTATCTTTTTAACCTTACTCTGCCCATTTTCCATAGACTATCGATCTGTGTGGGAACTTATTTGGATTTTTTCAAATATATAATATTCTTAAATGTTTGAATTACATTATTATATGCGTAATACATTTATAAATCACAAGGTTTATAAAATTTGACCTCCACGCCTCCAAATTCATGTAATCACTCCGTAGGTAATTATTATAAAAATAGATACAGTATGACCTTGATAACTCGAATCTGAAGGGGGTTGTTGAAAATTCGAGTTGTCGAGGTTTTCGAGTTAGTGAGGTTCGAGTTATCAAGGTAAAATGACCGAAAATTCGAGATATAGAGGTCCAGTAATGCCTAATAAAGTTTCTCTTAGAACCTCTATATCTCGAAGTTTCATTGACTTAGCCTCTATAACTCGAATATTAGAGCCCACTACGTCGTATTCTACATAAGATATCATGTTGGTACACTGGTAAAAAAAAAAACTTTCATCAAAAATAACGATTTATTGCACAAAATTATCATGAATTACTGTATGGAAAATTAAAGTTGACAAAGCAATAATGTTTAAAAATACGAAATAATCATGTACGTAGATGTTGACAATGTGTTGGGTGGAATACCGAATGACTTGGCTATTTCACTTTTCTTCTTCGTACCTTCGTCAACTGCTTTCAACACTTGCCTCTTCTCCTCAAACGTTAAAGTTTTTAGCTTACGTTTCACCGACATGACTTACGCACTACTGTATTGTGTAATAAATAGCCCTATAGCTATTTATTACACAATACAGCTATTATTACTATAATAAATAGCTGACTCACCCCCCTAGCGGTGCGGGGTGAGTCAGCTAGACAGGTGCAAGTGGTGACTTGTTGTGTTTGCGCGCGATACCGGACAAGAGGGAGGAGGGGTGTTGACCTAGTTGCAAACAAAGAACAATCTCAAGTAGAAAAATATATCTAAAACTTCGAGTAATAGAGGTCACTCTGAGCGAAATTCGACTTATAGAGGTTGACTTCGAGTTATAGAGGTGACCAACCATCCAACTTCGAGTTGTAGAGGTTAAACCCACGACTTTGAAAACCCTAAAAATTCGAGTTATCAAGGCCATAATTTATGAAAAATCGACTTATAGAGGCCTTTTTTGTATTGAGTGTTATGGGGAGTTGAAGGGGATTACAAAAATTTCGAGTTATCAAGGAATTCGAGATATTGAGGCTCGACTTATCAAGGTCCTACTGTACCGGTACTTGACCTATAATCATTTCTATAAAAAATATTAGATTAAATTTGCACATTATTGTAACATTATGTTTGTTACTAATATATACTGCATTTCATTCTGTACCTATCATGAATACCAATATTAATTGGCTCATGTTACTTCTTACTTCATAATATCTGTTCTGTGACTTACTTAACAGCTGATTCGACTTTTACATTAGCAAATTTTGTGGTTGCTCAAATCAGCTCGAGTTATATCAGCACTTATTTATATTTATACGCATAGTGACAACTTATTTTTTTAATTTTTTTATAACATTTATTTTATTTACAATCTGTTCATACAATTTGAACAATAAGTAAATCTCATCAGGGTAATTAACCTGAGTCAGAAACAACCCTTTGGTTGCCCTGACTTACAATGTTCTAAAAGCAGAAAGTATCAAAAGAAAAGAAAATTAGATAAATCTGTCTTAAATGGAGAACACTGTGTCTCTTAAGGCGGTAAACACTGCTGCTATTGTCCAAAAGATTAACTGCTAGGTAGTTTTGGGGTTCTCGAGTCTCTGAAGGTATTTCAAGTTTTTCGTTTTGATTATATCTTTTACATATGGAATTTTAGTGTCTTCGTGAATGGTTTTATTTCTAACATACCAAGGAGCATCTAGAATAAATCTTAGGGTTTTAGATTGGAACCTTTGAATAATTTCAATGTTGGAAGTTGATGTTGTTCCCCAGAGCTCATGCCATAAGTCGAAACTGGTTTCAGTATAACTTTATAAATAAGAAGTTTATTTTCTGTTGATAATTTTGATGTTCTGCCTAGAAGCCATGACAATTTCCGCAGTTTTAAATTTAACTGCAGTCTCTTATTCCAAACATGTAGCAGCCATGTTAGTCTCCGATGCAGATGTATACCAAGGTATTTAACATTACTTGTCTGAGGCAAAATTATATTATTTAGTGAAACTGGAGGACATGTTGTAGTAGACAATGTAAAGGTAACATGGTGAGATTTTGTTTCGTTTATTTTAATTTTCCAATGCTGTAACCAAATAGATAGGATGTTTAGATATGTTTGTAACAAATTGGAAGCCAGTACAGGATCTCTATTTGAAGACAGCAGTGCTGTATCATCTGCAAAAGTAGCCACCATTATATCTGGGTTTTGTGGAAGATCATAAGTATACATAGTATAAAGGATAGGACCAAGGACACTACCTTGGGGGCGCCTGATTCTATAGGACGCATTGTTGTGAGTGAATATTGATACTTAATTCGGAATAATCTGTTTGAGAGATATAATTTAAGTATGTTGTAATAAGTATTGTAATAAGTCAAACTTTTACTGGTAACAACTATATGCAGTCAAGTCATCAAATTGCTTGATTTGTCGCCTGGTAACAGCTGATATTTCTAACCTCCAATCGCGAAAGACGAAATATTAATTCACTGTAAAATACAAAAATAGCGCTTCTTCCCAGTTTATTTTTCCACAACAGGCGAATTATTGATTTTATCCATTTAAAATACATAATGGAACAATAATACTGAATTCCAAATATTAAATACGTTAGTAGGCCACTCTAGAATGCGTAATTAATTGTGTATTAAGACCTCTATAGAAGTATAATTGAAAGAGTACCTAGTTATAAATATAACTTTTTACCTAAATGTATTTATGTAATTCATAGTTGTATCGCAATAACCACAATGAAATATTTATTTGAAACCGGTCGTTTACGAATGAGTACGTAACAAATATAAATGGAACTGAACCGTCTATTAAAAATGTAATAATGCTGTTTACTTTTTATAAAAATGAAAAAGAATAATTAAAATGTTAACATTTTATTTATAATTTTTTATGTTTGTATATTAATAGTTTTTATTATTATTGTAACAAAAGCGCTCTCTAACACAATGTACGATAAAAAAAACACACACACAAACAAACAAAAGTAAAAATAAAATTTCATGATTATGAGAAATAAAATAAACAGATATTTATTATTTGTTAGAAATTAGTATACGTTTTCATTTATATAATTGGCCTAGTATTTGTAAAGTAGTTTAATTTACAACGTACAGTACATCAAAGGTAAATAATACAACTACTAAAACTTGATGTAGGACAATGTTCATCGGCTAAGAGATCAATAAAGGAAAATAGGCAACATTCATATTCTATGAGAAACTCACCATGAGATAAAATGTTGATAGTCTCGTTGTGGAAGTAAAAGAGGCTAAGAATACTACCCCAGACAGAGAGGATAGGCCGATAGCCTGTGTGTATGTAGGGGTTAAACTGAAGGTGGCGAGGCATATCCTGCCAGGCGAGGAGCCGGCCCATGTCAGATGGAAGCCATTCCCTCCCACAATGCGTCGTTAACCAACCCCCAACCACCCGCCGGTAAATATTGATTGGGTCTTACTTCGACCCCACTCCGCAACGAGACAAGGTCTTAACTTAATTTACAGTTTGATGACTAAGTAGTTTTAAATAACTGGCGAACATTAAACTATACACTAAGTGAAAATGATGTTGAACACATTCATTACTAAATCATACTTCACAAACCATTGTCCGTTAGAATTTCAAACGAGGTCACCTTAATCAAACTAACTCATTTTGAACGTATCAAGGGGTACACATAAAATATGATAATTGTGTAAGAAAATTATCAATGTTTACCACTCATATTTACATTTCCATCATTAGCTATAAATATGTTTGAGTATCATATTTGTATTTGTTAACATTCACGACATTGACAATTGTATATCTTACTAAAATATTACAAGGCAATTTAACACGTTTAAAACTGTTGTTACATAAGTTTGTTTATTGCTTGCATTCATCATAAATATACGCTAAACGTAACATATAGGTATAAATGGGTTGATAATGAGATTGACTGAATAGTGATGTATTGTTTACAAACTATTAATGTAAGTTAATCCATTATTTTAAAAATAATTACAACCCGCGAGAAACAGGTGGGCCATCTCTAGACGTGTCAGTGTGGGATATGTATTTGAGCCATCTGTAATTATTGTCGTGTGTGTAAGATATGTAGTTAGACAATCTATAATCAAGTATATGTGTAGAATTTATAAACGGACCATCTGTAGTTATTGTCATGTGTGAGATATGAAGCTGAGCCATCTGTAGTTATTTTTTAATGTGTGGGATGTGTTGGTGGGCTATCTTTTGTCTTATCGTGACGGAATATAGAAATATAGAAACGGGCTATCTATAATCATAGTGATTAAGATATGAAGGTGGGCCATCTGTAGTTGTAGTCATGTTTGGGATGTGTTGGTGGTCCATAGGTTGTCTTGTTCGTGAGTGGGATAAACAAACGGGCCATCTACAGTTGTACTGTGTGTGATATGAAGGTGGGCCATTTGTAGTTATTGTTGTGTGTGGAATGTGTTAGTGGGATATCTGTAGTTGTTGTCGTGTCTGAGATATGTAGTTGTACAATCTGAAATCATATATTTGTGTCGAAAGGATAAACGGGCCATCTGTAGTTATGATCGTGTAGTTATCTGTAGTTGTTTTGTAATGTGTGGGATGTGTTGGTGGGCCATATCTTGTCTTTTTGTGAGTGGGATATACAAACGGGTCATTTGTAATCGGGTCCGTGTTTGGGGTGGTAATTTCCGAGTATGAGATATGTATGTCGACTTGTCTGTGTGTGGAATATTTAAACGTGCCATCTGTAGTTCTTTTCGTGTGTGTAATATGTAGGTGACCCATATGTAGTTATGTCCATGTGTTGGAAATATAAACAGGCCATTTATTGTTTTGTCCATGTGTGGGATATAAACATTACATATCATAAACGTCTGGTAACGAATCAAAAAACTTATATTAGATAGTTTTTTAATTAGCATAATACGTGTTGGTACATATACAGTACAAGTAAACGTCACACAACACAAATTTATTACAATATAAGCACAAAATGCACAAATATATTACAATACAAGTACAAAATATTAGAGTATATTAGAGTAATTAATTGCCAAAGCGCACCGGAGGACAGAATCATTTAACAAATTTAATATTTTACCTCTTAAATACTAATTAGTGTTTAAGGTCTTACTCTTATTTTTTAAATTACTGACAATCTGGGGGTAGTAATTAGCCGTGGTTATACCCGTCCTAACACAAGGTATGCACAGGGCCGTATTTTCCAATACGCCCGGGCCTATGGTCGCAAGACCCCAGGGGGCACACGTCCGAGAAAAAGTTTTTAAAAAATCTAGAAATAAAACTAAATAGCCTAACATTTTAATATTTTTTCAGTTGATTTTAAAAAGTAGGCTAATAAAGCATAATGATTTTGAAGTTTCATTGTAACAAATAATTGTTGAAAAAGTTAAATTATTTTTCAACATTACGCATCAACTTCGTTATAACATTGATCTCAAACACGGAAGAACTGGCTGTACTATCCGATTTTTTATTATAGATCCCCGACTTTGTGAAGTTACTGTATTTGCAAAACGAACACTAAAAAATATCTAATCACATATTCATGTTCAGCGTTTAATCTACTTTATAATAGTGCCCTTGTATTTTCCCTTGCACGTTATTATTTTCAGAATATTATTATACATATTTTGATGTATCAGATCTAGTACCCAATTTAATTATTTACTATTTATAAATATTATTTTATGTTAATGTCTAATCAACAATTATGTTCATTTGTACACGCTGAAAATAAATAAAATTATTATTATTAATTAGGTAGTTATGAAACTAGTTAGAAATTTTGCTTCCATTGCAGAAAATCGCGGGTTCAAACTCCGGGAGGTTCACTTAAATTTGCCATAAGGGTTTGGACTGTTCTCCATCAAAAGGAGTTGATTACCTTTATAAAAAATACCACTGGCGTTGATAGTAAAACAAAAGCAAATTAGACATTTAATGCTTTAGCTTTACAAAGCATGCATTTACGAACCATTAAAAACAATTCATTATCCTTTCAATAAAAAAATAAATAAACAGTTAAAACCAGTAGTTATATAATAACTGGATTTTAACATTTGTCTACTTATACGTATCTTAAGGGGGGTTTACACGCAACATATTATTATACGTCTTATCGTTCATATTAAAGGTACGTCAAGACGTTCCTTCTCTTCTGTGTTTACCCGGCAACACCTTTTCTTACGTTTTAGCTTAGTTCAGTTCGGTCAACGTTTAGGTTATGTTTATATTATAACTCTACGGTAGAATGGAAGAAGCGCTTATTATTCTCAACTATTATGACTCTCGTTCGTGTTTTTACAATGGTCACTATAATCCTTGTTTTTGATTTACCGGAAACAAGGAAATCCCTTATACAGCTCAGTAAAGCCTGTAATAAATTAACGAGTAAATAGTCGTAGGTGAAAATTTGCGAGATACTTTTTGAAGTTATACTTCTTTGCGCCCGTTAGACACTTTGGGATGGGATGTTGGTCGAGAAACCGCGTCACGCTGAAAATTAAGAACAAATTTTTAAGAACTATCGATTAATCGATTGTTTTTTTTATTTAACAGCTGTTAATCAAATAAATCAATCAATTAATATAGCTTCACAAGAAATCAAAACATAAAAATATAAACAGTATAATTTTGACATATTTAAAACCCACAGCTGATATTCTTGTTATATTTGACTTATTATACCTTCATGCATCCTGCTATTTGATTAACATTGAAACTTTAGAAGTCCAAGGGATGGAGCCCTGAGGGATTAAAGAAACGGGAATAGGACAGAAACCTTCCCTGGGATATATAGAACAACTTCCCCAAGTTTCATGGTGATCGGCTGGACGGTTTGGTAGCGCATAAAGGATAGACAGACAAACAAACATACATTGGATTTTATATATACGATAACTTCCCCCGTCTGGTCCGACGCAGACAATGTTTTTTTTTTTAATAAAGGAAACTGAATAACTTTGCTTTTCTAAATCGATCATCTTAGCAACAAACAACCAAACAGAACAGGACTGGAAAGTTAGTACTGCATAGTGATTCCTATTTCTGGCAATATGATAAACAAGTGTTCACATCCTATAGGTTATCGTTGCAGTTTTCACAAAAGAATGCTCGTCTCGTCTGTTTTTATGTCCATCTTTCGTTTAGTTTCGACAAAACGTACATTTTGCCGTATGCACGCTACGTTAGAACTTGTCCTTGCCAACTAGACTTACAATAAGACGTTTCGTGTAAACCCCCCCTTTAATTCTGTGTTTATACATTTACATTTGTTATAGCACAGATCATCGTAGTTTTTTGAAGAAGAACAAGAATCATACGGAAATCAACATGGCACGCATCCTAATTGAAGTTACTACGTAGAAGCGGAACTACTTTTTCGCAAGAAAATTTAGCATTTGAAAGCGTGTCACTGGTTGGTTACTTACCCACTTACCGACCGTTTTGCTCACACACGCTCAAACAATATATAGGCGTAGTGATACATTGTCATTCAGTGATTGCATCAGGAAGAAGCGATTTTTCATTACACATTACACCCTTTTCGGGTAAATCTGTGAATTTTCTTAGTTTTATTCATTCTGGACATTCTTTGGAGTTCTTTAAATCTGTTACGAAAGTTCAATGTAAGTTTAAGTTCTAATTAATCCATGAATGTATAAATAAACTAGCATATTTTTTAGCATTAACTTAGTCAGCATAGACATCCGCCATGTTTGTTGCATATTGTGTACAAATTGTGTAATGTTTTATACAAGGTTTCTTTTTATACCATTTTTTAATTTTTCTGGTAATTAGTTTATGTAATAAAAAAAGCAAATTTCGCCAAGAGAATTGAGCTATTTAAAAGGTTAGCCTATTAGACCTATAAGTCCTTGAGAAGGAAAGTTGTAGACTGAGGTCCTAATCCTAATGTGTAGGTCTCACTTCACATATATCCAGTTCAGTTTAAAGAGCCTCCGAGTTAATTGAGCACATCGCCAAAAAGTTAAGAGCTTGTTGTCTTAAAGTACAAATTAAGTTCTTATTAGCAAAATAATTAGTCCTATTGCAAGAAGCAAAGTGACCAAAGTAGAGCAATCAGTTTTTATTGGTTGTTGGTGCTAGGTCAAGCTGTTGCAGACCGTCACATGAGATGTTAACACTTTGCGGTTGTATACCTAGTTTAAGAATTGTCCTCTCAGGTCGGATAGGCCACTAAACTGGCCTACAACTATTTCTGTAGCGGCTCAATCAATAAACTTACCTCATTGTACTAAGCGGTCGGAACGGCCACTTTAGTGGCCAAGGCTGCTTCACTGTCTGCTCGCTATGCAAACTCCCACCATGCTCTGCCAGATCGGAAGCTATTTTCGTTGATTTAGTACAGTTGTGTATCACCTTGGTTTTTAAATAATTAAAAGACCAAACATTAATTTAATCAGCTTTGGTTTAATTATTTTATGAACATAATATACACACATATTTAGTTGTTTAAATGAATTGGAAATATAAAAAAATATTAATATAAATAAAAACAGTAAAAATGTGTCAACATTGTTAAATCCAAAGTACACATTTTTTAGTTGCTTTTTTATTGTTAAAAACTAATTTGTATAGTCTTTCAGTGTGATACTTTTTAAAACAAAGTCCTGGCTTATTCTTACAAGTATCGCATATTAATTTAGTACGTTTTCTTACCGAATTGTCACCTCGGCCACTGCAAACAATACAGTCCTATAATATTATGTCCTCAAGAGGCATCATTAAATGTAGTTTGCCATTTAAACGGTCTTCTTGTTCAATGCTGGAAGGCCTGCTTCGTTTGTTTTTTGTATTCCCCACTAATTGCTTTACCAGGTTTTTTTCTGAAAACTGTCTTGTTTTGGCATTTTCTGGTTTATCTATATATATATATATATATATATATATATATAAAATCCAATGTATGTTTGTCTGTCTATCCTTTATGCGCTACCAAACCGTCCAGCCGATCGCCATGAAACTTGGAGAAGTTGTTCTATATACCCCAGGGAAGGTTTCTGTCCTATTCCCGTTTCTTTAATCCCTCAGGGCTCCATCCCTTGGGCTTCTAAAGTTTCAATGTTAATCAAATAGCAGGATGCATGAAGGTACATAATAAGTCAAATATATAAAGAATATCAGCTGTGGGTTTTAAATGTGTCAAAATTATACTGTTTATATTTTTATGTTTTGATTTCTTGTCAAGCTATATTAATTGATTGATTTATTTGATTAACAGCTGTTAAATAAAAGCAAATAGAATAAAATTGTGGTAGGCAAAACTTTCAAAATTAAAAATAATTGAGTACAGTAGTAAACTACACAAAACATCAGCTGTTTAAATTGGATACTGTGTAAACTGAAAGGTTGCTGCACATTTCAATGATACAATCAAAACTCAATATTATGACCGGCGAAGCGGGCGGGTACAGCTAGTTGATTATAAACAAAATGTAAGCATTTACAATTGCTGTTTCAAACAAAAAAAAACCTGTCGTCACCATTTAAGTGATTTTTGGATGAATAGGTAACTTGAGATATAATGATCTGTCAGGTCAACACCACCCATTGATTCGTTATATTTACAAGCGGACTTTGGTTTGATTACATTGACACTGGCTCCCCCTTTCTTCACACGTCTTACTGTTTGTGTAGGAGCATCGTATAGAGTGCTAAGAACAGTTACATCATTTGTATCTTTCCAGTGCACGATGGAATATTTGTCTTCCTTTCTGTATGAATTAATGGTTCCCTTTTTTAGTTTACTTCTTTTGTTTTTCTGGCTGATATTATTTTTATGGGTAACCCTTTTCGATTACGCATAATTGTTCCCGTTAAGTGCACTTTCAAGTTATGTAGTTCAGCTGCCAGTTCCATACTTGTGTAGAATCTATCAGTGAATACATGGAATCCTTGTACACTACCGTATCTTCTTTCAATTTGTTCACCAAGTGCAGAACTATTCTGCTTGTTACAAGCAAATCTGGCCTAATCAGGGATTCTGTAGTTACTTTTCCGAAATAGGGTAGTAGGCCACAAATATAGCTGGTGCTTGCTTCTGAGATAACAAACACCTTTATCCCCCATTTTATTGGTTTATCTTTGTTGTATATTTTAAAATGGATGCGTCCTTTAAATGCAATGGTGCTCTCATCCACGCTGATCTTGTGTGTGGAATGTACTGTTGATCTTAATATTGTATCTTAATATCTTAATATTTCGCACTTTCCCAGAGCGTGTTGGGATTCCTCTTAAGGGACCATTACTGTTAGGTGGACTAACGTGTAGGTTCCAAAATATTAGTTTTAATCTTTCTTTAGCAAACGTGTTTTTAAAAAAAGGCTGGTAGTCGACAATGTCTGGGGAAAATTAATCATCCAATTCTGGTTTCGGATTTAGCCCCATGTTAATTAATAAACCAAAAAAGGCCTTCATTTCAGTATTAGTTACATCAGTCCAGGTCCACTAGGTTGATTTTGTACGTGGGGTATTTTTTTGAATTTTTTCTCTAGCATACCTGTTCGTTTCAATTACGATTTCAGTAATTAATTCATCTGTTATAAATAGTTGCAAAATATCAAGTTCTGTTTGAGGCGTTTGTTCTTGAGGTGTTTTAAAGCCGCTTTTGAGATCAAATCTATGCTTGTCAAACCCCACATCATTGTCAGTCCATTCCCTCCAACCAGCATCATCTATTTCATCTTCTTTGTCACTTCCATCGTCATTTGCAAAATCAGGTTCATTTACATTTTCCTCACTGTCAATAAGGCCTTCTTCAATTTCGTAATTTGGTTCATCTAGGTGATCATTATCAGGACCCTGATCAATTTCACAATTATCTATATTAATATTCAGTCTTATCTAATTCACTTCGTCTTAATTCTTCAAATTGTTCTCCAATGTTAAAATCCAAACCGCTTTCATGATTAGAATCACTATCAGAAATAAATTCATCAAGTATTTCTCTAAGATCGTCAGATTTATGTATAAAAATATTTTTGTCAAGTCATTTTGATATAAATTCACAACACATATACAACACCATTAGCTCAAAAAACAAACTTCTAAGTTAAACAAAATAGTTATGCCATACAAGTAGTGTAATATGTTTGGTAATATAGTACAGTTTTAAAATAGCCTAACTTTAAAAGATGCTAAAAATAAGTAACTAATATTTACAATATAATACATGTTAACAAATATTTACACTAATCACTCTAAACAACATAATAAACACAAATATAGATGCAGAAACACAAGCATCGAATAACAAGCAGCGACATAATGGCGTGACTGTTGATATGAGGTTATTGACAGCAAATATTTACTGTCATAAACAAGGAAGCAGTTTTCCTAACTGTTCTTAAAGAGTTGCTAAATATAACCTAAATAAAACCAGATTTCTGTTTTACAAATAAATATATTTTTTGGCCACCAAAGTGGCCCAACCTAGCGTGTAGTGAAATCATTACTGGCCAGCAGAGTGGCCGATCTGACCTCATAGACAAAGCATACATGAACTGCTCTGATCTGCTTACCACAATGGTGGAGGCCACCAAAGTGGCCTACCCAACCTGAGAAGACAAAGCTTTGTGACTCAATGTAGAGCTGGCGCAGAAACTATGTAAGGCCACTTAAGTGGTCATTCTGACCTCAAAGGGTTAATGTTAATGAGCAAAGAAACAACATTTTCTGGTTCTTTCTTAATCTTAGAAAAGTTCAGTATGGCTTAACCCTACACACTCCGGCGATTTTCACCTATAATACCAGGCATTTTGTGACTGTTTTGCAAGCATTTAGGAAAATAATCATTAAAAATAGTTAGAAAACTCTTTTGGTATATTACATATCAATCTGTTCAGAAACTCATTTAGAATCATATTAATACAGTACAACCCCGATTATCCGGCAGTCCTTGTCATCCGGTTCGGCATGTAGATAACAATAACAATTATTTTAAGATACAATTAGAATTAATCGGAAGCATCTTTCAGTTTTCAAACACAAATGTCATACACTAGTGTGTTAGTTTTGCATTTCGCAAATTGCAGGCGCTGTATTGACTAGTCACCCTCTCTCGACAAGCAGTCGCTTGTTACTACCTAATAATTTAATAATGCGCTGAAGATTTGAGCTGGCAACGTTGTTTACTTTTGTTCCGTTTTTCTGGCTGGAAGAGTCCATTTTGCGAGTGAGGAAAGTCGGAAATGGAACAAGTTCATTTTACAACACAATTTTACGAAGACATCTTCAGCTACATAACTGTATACATTTTTTTCATTCAGTTGGAGTTAAAATTAAATTTAAGTAAACATATATAATTTACATAACATTTACCTTAGAATTTGTGATAGCCTAATTAAAACACAGTTGTATTTTAAAATATCTATTGTATTGTAAAGCAGCGTTAAAGTTAACAATCGTGATAAACATTGTTCATTTCATTACAATAGGTGCAGAGCTTGCTGCGTCACGTGCAATTGTAGGCGCCTCGCTTACGCATGCCGTCCTTTAGTTACTAAACATGATTCTCCAATAAAACAAGTTATTTATGACTTATGTTTTAACCAGCTTTTATCGTATCCGGCTTGACCTTCGCCACATTAGGCCGGATAATTGAGGTTGTACTGTATTTAAGAATAGGCCTATAGCCCAAGAAGTTTTTTTATTTTAGTTTTTTATTCAAAAACAACAAAAATTCTAAAAAACTTTCTATATGTGATGATTACTTTTTGCCTCATGTATAATAATTTTAAATTTATTTTTCCATAACAAAATTCATGTTTTCATAACCACAATTACATGTCCTTTGAAATTATATGAAACTAGGGGACACCCCTGCACGCTTCGCGTGCCAACCCCGACGCTCGCTACGCTCGATACACCTCGGCCTTCGGCCTCGATATGTAACTATTCAATACAAAAATCGGTATATTAACTATATAACGTAAAATTACAATAGTACATTTCGGTACAGTATCTCACTCACACTAATTGCTTTGCCACCTATTTAGCCTATTTCAAGAGTGTTCATTTCATTTATTTTTGTTTAACAGCTGAAGATTAAACTCGTAGTAAAATATTAAATAGTATAATGTCATTCAAAATAGACATATTTATTTACAAAACAGCTGTTATTAATTTACTAAAATCAACCCAATGTTATCCTTATGGACCAATCTTTTAAGGGTGTTTTATACCCCTTAGGAGTACTTTATCAAGATTAAAATACTTTAGTTGTCCTATTTAAGTTGTAAAGAAACAGTGTACAAAATTTCAGCTCTATGCCCACATGGGAAGTTGTAGAATTAGTGATGAGTGAGTGAGTCAATCAGTGAGGGCTTTGCCTTTTATATATATGAAATATAAAGGCCTAGATATACAACCTTTGGAAAATATAAATATAGCTAACTGCAACACTACCAGTCATAAGCAGCACTAGCGTTGAGCATGATCAGCTGACAACAAAGAATAAATATTGTATAAGATTTTAATGTTACTCCTGATCATATCAAAGAGTACAAAATTAAAGTTTATTGCATTGGCTTTTGTTTGCATTGGTAAATAAGTTGAACAACCGGTATATAAGCAAGAAGCGATCAATTTATACAACTCCTGAACTTCAACGCATAATGCTGCATTGCTCATATGTGTCTTTTCGCCATTTAGCGTTCATTGTAGCTAGTTGTAGCACCACTTTTGAGATTCCTCTGTTGACCTTGAAGATACCGTAGAGGGTGAGGGAAACGCCCTTCAAGTTAGGCGTAGCAGATGTTTATCGCTGCCTAGTGTAACTACGTGCGGCATGGCCTCTTATCTCTCTTGTTTGATAGTGGCACATTCAAAGATGCCTGATGAGGTTCAGTTTGAATTCTGAAAATATAATTTTGCTGTTGATGTTGTGGATTTTGTACATTTTGAATGCATTCAAAGTAGACCCTAATGTTCTCACAAATGAAAAAAATGTTTTCTATACCATATTGTAGATTTTCTTGTTAGATTAGAACAATATTATCATCGTCCTGTCTATAGCGCCCTTGTCCTTATTATGTTTGATAACAGACTTGGGCTTTCGTTCTTGTTTTTACATGGTTGGTTACTAATAACATCGCAGACTTGGCAAGAAGGCCGAAAAACCCGTGCATGCAGTTGTCTTAAATGAAATGACTACTCTCCCCTTGGACAAAGCCCCACCCAAGTCTCCATTATGTGAATTGTGATCACTGGAATCATACTTTCTCTTTCCCAGAAGTTTATTTCCTTTCTTCTGGATACGGTTATACCTGTTCTAAAGCAATACAATTTTTTTGTAAATAATATACATATGACGTTTCAGAACCTCACTACTTCTTTGAGCCTATGTTCCAGAACGTCATTACTCTTTATAAGTTTTACATTTTATACCATACTCCTGAAAGGGTTAATGAGCAAAAAGAGAATACTTATTCTTAAACACGAGACAGACTCAAATACAACTTTGAGCATATTTCAAGGCAAATAAATAGATGATATGTGAGAGGATGGCCTGTGTAGTCTAGTTACTAACTGAGTTAGACTTCTGCTCAGAAAGGGCCAATTATTTATAGCCCAACAGCTAGGGTAAAAATGGGACCTATATAACATGGAATTTGAACATCGTAGTGTTGGTCTAATTTTCAGCTAGTTGACAAGTATGATACTCTGTTCTCTCCACAATATCTGGACACTGACTACCGTCCAGCATGGTCACACGAGACTTCTCAAGTAGTGTCCACGCCTATTGCAACCATTAAGCAGGTGCTTTATTGGTAATGGTTCTAAATTATCGCCTATAATCTCCACAACCCTTTTCCCAAGTAGCTGGGTTACAACAATACACCCTTAGTGCCGATTTAGTAATAGTTTGCTAATCTAACCTCATAATTTTGGATACAATTTTATTTTAGCCAGTAACATGGAATTTTAGTTGGTAATAAGCTAATTTAGCAATCAACATTATATTTCAACAATAAAGAAAACTAAGTGACACAACAGAACACTTATATAATATGTAGTACATGAGAAAGTTACTGAGGGCTGTCCAGTAGCTCGCCCACATCTATAATTTCCTGGGCATGAAAAAAGTGTTTTTCGAGTGTCTTCCATTTCAATGATTACCCACAGTATTCAGCTGTTGTATTTGATCTTGCCAAACTTCACAATGTCGATCTTGACAATACAATTAACTGTCGAAGTGATCTGAACATATCTGGAAGTGTTGGATATATCTCATATTTCTATAGGCACTAACGACATTTTAAGATACTGTACAATCATACAGAAGATGTACTGACCTATACTCCTGCCCACCCATAAATTTACAGTGGTTCCACATCTGTCTCAGTTGGTTATTGTTTGTTCGACCCCAGAATGGTCGATAGTTTGTTCAAACAACGTTGATTATTGATAAATATAACGCTAACTAGGCTATTACATGTTTGCTTACAGTACCAAATCATAATCATCTGCTATGTGGGTAGCATGGGAACTTGAGTCCTATTGTTTTTAACTGGATAAGTCCTAATGTTTGCCGGTTCTATTTAAAGTATGTGCACCACTGGAAATTGATTTATTTAACTTTTTTAGATGATTTAAATTCATTTGTAAAACAATTAGATGAACTTAAAAATTAAAGGTATAGTAGTAATTGTAGTTGAGTGTAAAACTGCTAGCTTGGTGGGCTCACAGTAAACTCAGCTGTCGTAACATCACTATTGTGTGGCTGAAGCTCAGTCGAGCGTGAGTTACTACCCCTCCCCACGGTTTACCTGTACATTATTAGGTTTCAGTATAAAAAGCTAAAAACTGAACCATTTGGTGCACATTATTACGACAGCTTATTTTACTCCGCATACTATAATTAATACCGTTCAAGCTTTGTTGTTTTGGGTATAGAATGTAGAATAAAGAAGCTATTGTTCAATTTTGTGCACCTAGTGGTTTAGTTTTTAGCTTTTTATACTAGAGTCTAATAATATACAGGTAAACCACGGGGAGGAGTAGTCACTCACGTTCGTCTGAGCTTCGGCTGCACAATAGGGATGTTTTGACAGCTGAGAGTTTACTCCGGGCCCACCAAGCTAGCAGTTTTCCACTCAACTAGTGTTATTACTATTGAACAGTAGTCTCTTTAACACGTTCACTGCTAAAGAAAAATGATATACCAATGGGACTGCTAAAGAAAAATGATATACCAATGGGCTGCGCTAAAATAAATTCTATTTAACTAAGTATAGTTATAATAAGAATATAAATAATATAATGGGCTGCGCTAAAATAAATTCTATTTAACTAAGTATAGTTATAATAAGAATATAAATAATATATACTTGTAATGATAAGCCGTAATTGTCAAAAAATAATCAATAACGCCCGTAGGCAAATAGCATAAAAATTTTGAGTAGTTTGCCAGCCAAAGGCGCAACGCCCATGGACGTCAGCCACATCTAACGTGACGATACAAAAACGCCCATCAGCATTATCCGCACTGAACATGTTTTCAAGATATAACTATTCACGTTAAACAATAAACTGAACATGTTAAAAAAAGGCCTATCCTCAAAAGTATCTTGTGGTCTTTGCTAAAACCAAGTTCATGACCTCCGTTTTGGGTCTTTGGTAAAAATACATTTATATAATTGTTTTTTGTGATTTAAGATATGATTTTAGTAACATTCTTACATTCTTACATTCTTACATATGAGACGCCGACACAACGTTGTGCGTATTTTAAGGCGAATATGAATGGTTTTATGAGTGTAGGATGAGTGTGGATGAGTGTAGTCTGGTTACTAACTGAGTTCAACTGTTCCTCAGAAAGGGCAATTTATTAATAGCCCAAAAGCCAGGGCAACTAAGGGACCTACAGCTTTACGTGGAATCCGAACCACGTAGTGCTGGTCTGATTTTCAGCTAATTGACAAGCCTGATACTCGGTTATCTCCCCCACACAACATCCGCACAATGATTACCATCCAACATGGACACCCCAGACTTCTCTAGTAGTGTCCACGCCGATAGCAACCACCAAGCGGACGCCATGCCGGTATTAAGAGGACCGAGCATACAACCTATCGCCTACAATCTCCCAAACACTTTGTCCCCATGTAGCTGGGTTACAACACTGCGCCACCAGTGCCGACTGGTAACTGTGTAGTAACTGTGCACTCAAGCTAACGTATTCTCTATATAACAGTTTAGTGTTAAGTAACTACACCAACATAAAATTCTATGTTATTTTATGCATAATCAATTCACGGTACAATATATAAATTATATTTTTCTAGCCAATTCAAAAAATCCAATCTGCAATTATTTGTATTTTTTTTTCAGATGCCGCGTAATCGTAGGCGTCTTCACTCCCACTCTAGATCACGCTCATTCAGTCGGTCTCGAACTCGCTCTAGATCACCTCGTTCATATTCTCGGTCTGACTCACATTCTCGGTCATCATTAAATGAGAGATCTAACAAGAAGCGAAGGAAGGACTCATATGACAGCCCATATTTCAAGTCATCTTATAGGTAAGTCATCTTCATACATATGTTAAAAGGAGATATAATGTAAATCAATTATCATGAAATTATGCATTTATATCTGTAGTCTCCAAAAGTCTGATGTTACAATGTAATAAATAATTTGTCTTTGGGGCGTTACTGCAATGAAAAAGAAACAGATGCTTATGGCCACAGTAAACGCCACAGTTATATGTAGATTACAACTAATATGCATCTTTGCAAATCTTTAATAGTAATTGAGATGTTTATCCTTGAGGATTTTGTTGGAATAAAGGAACTGACAATATGCTGGCACTGCCATGGCATTGCAAATAAGAAGTTGACATAGTAACTTGACACACATTTTGTGCACTATTGGATGCGTCATCTGTTGTACTTTCTTTGTTGTAGTAGGCCTAAATACTAGGGTAGACAATGTTTGTTGGAAGTTTCCATCGTTTCTCCAACAATTCTTGTCTACCCTATTAAATACTCGTAATATCAAATTTTTAATATTAAGATATGTATAGTTAAATTTTTATAATGGTAGACTCGGGCTCCGGAAGCGGCGTTAGGCGAGGGGTGAGGTAGAGTGTCATTGTAAAGGGTGTCTTACAAATATTCGCTGAAATTAGGTCACTCGATGCAGGAATGACTCATCGGACTGAATTCATTGGTTTAGGTTAGTAGTGAACTGCCGAGTCTATGGTTAAACAATTGTACTATATTAGATTGATTATTTGCAATTTTGCTTTATTAATGTTCACCGTTTATAATACCATGTGTTATTAACTTCTGTACCTTTCATTTGATGAATGCTGAGAACATTGTTATTGGTCTACATGAAGTTTCCTTCAATTTAGTATTCATTTTTTAAGTGTTAATTTAAATCCTTATATTGAGAGTGACATAACTTTTATTCATTAAAATACATACAGTCAGGTTCAATCAAGCATTTAAGGATAGCTATTCAAGAAATTAGTTTTGATTTCTATAATATCGGGTCAATCCATATGAAGTGGTCCAGAAATAATTCAATTGTTGCTGCAACATTTTTATTATTTCATATTTTTGTACCTAAAAGTACCTCTCATCAGAAGTACAAAAAGTAATTTTAGCATTTTTATTTTACCGATGGCGGCTATTTTGGCTTTGGCAAAACTCCTCTTTTTAAGTGAATTTGAAACTTTGCGGAGAAGCACATATCTCCTCCTCTATTGATCCTAGAACATTCGAACAAAACCCAATCTCTTCAGAAGAGTCTGAAATTTAATTAACATCGTTACAGGTATGTCTTTAAACTTAAGTATAAGGGCCCAAATATTTCCAAAGTTTACCATGGATTTTTTTCAAAAATCTATTTTCACACATTTATTTTTTCAAGAAGGCAACAGTTAATTTATTTGTTATTTTTTATGTGATAGTTATATCAAGGTACTTAAAAGTCACAAAGTTTCAAATTGTGGACTAGCAGCATAGTTTTGAAAAATATTTTTGAAATCATGAAATTTTTTCAAAATTCTAAGATAAATATTTTTTTGCATGAAAATAAAAATTGGAAATTTATCCCAATTTTAGTACTAGAACAGAGGAACAACCTGCAAAAATTTGGTTTTGTGGACTTTTTACCATTTATAGAGTGTATTTACCAAGATATAGAATGTAGAAAAGTGCCAAAATTAAAAAAAAAAAAAACACAAAAAGCTATATCGCTATAGCTACTTATAATGCTAAACATACCTAGAAAATAAGTCCCTGGATAACAAGTTTTTTATTAAATAAAAGTTAAATGGAAGAGCTAAATTATACAATATTTGTAGGAAGCGACCTTTTGACACAAATTTCAAAGCATATTTTGATAAAATTTGCTATGAATTAAATTACGAGATAGATATTGTAAAAAAAGATTTTATAGCAGAAAGTTTTTAAACTGTCATGGTGATGTTAGTTTGCAGTGGAAAATTATAAATGAATTAACTAGTAATGTCGAAACAAACACTGTCTCTAAGATATTGTTAGATAAAGGAACCATTGTCAGTGAAGCAAACCATGTTGGGAATGAGCTCAATCGTTATCTAATCAGTGTGCAGACTGACATACCAGTAGTAGCTCATGGCGCTCTAGGTCATATTGTTCTACCTGACCAGCAATATCTATCACTGTACTTGTATGGGTGGGTGGGTGGGTACTATCACTACTGTACGTGTATGAGTGGGCGGGTGGGTACTATCACTGTACGTGTATGGGTGGGCGGGTGGATATACTTTGGCTATTCTGACTGGATTCTCCCACATAGTTAGGACTCAATCTATTAAAGACAGGTGCTCTAATTCCTACAATCATGTCAAGTGACTGGACTCTCCCTCTGAGTTAGAACTCAATGCATGTAACAAAGGGACTGTAATTGATATATCATTTAGTTTTTGTAAATTTACTCTGTACTTCTTTGAGGTACACGGTGCTTTTTATGATGAGTAATTATCATATATATTTCATTCATTTTATATCGCACCTGTTACAGTAAATGATATTATATCTACAAAAATCAGTTAAAAATAAAAAATCTTCAGGATATGATAGCATAAATGCACTAACTGTAAATGCTGTAGCTGATTATTTGGCGCATGTAATTAACCTAGGTATGAGCCAAGGAATTTTTCCGGAAAGGCTGAAGTCAAATGTGGTGATACCCATCTTTAAGAAAAATAACTCTTTAGAGGTTACCAACATTAGACCTTTTGTCTGTTTTTTTCCAAATTATTGAAAAATCAATGAAAGTCAGGTTTATAAAGTATTTAGATAAAAAAGCTTTTGATCTAATCAATCATGAAATTCTGCTTGATAAATTGGAGAGAGCTGGTGTTGTCGCTCAGAGTTGTTTTAAAAGTTTATTATTGAACAGAAAGCAACAAGTACGTATTGAGAGTTGTCTCAGTCAGCCACTCAAAATACAGACAGGAATACCGCATGGCTATGTGTTGTTAGCTTCTCTCTTTCTGGTATTCATAAATGATCTTTTGCAACAGACCTACCATGGTATGTCAAATGCATTTGCGGATGATGTGACATTTTTGTATTCTTATAAAGACATAAATTTATTATATTCTCAAATATTAAATGATCATACTCTTTTAAGAAGCTGGTGCTCAAAAAATCGAATGCATATTAACGTAAGTACGAGGCGTGTTTTCAAAGTAAGTACGAATCATGCCGCTGTAGCGCTGCGGTCGGCGTTCAGCGCATGCATACTGGGTACTACTATATTGGCAAGCCACAGCCGCCGTTACGCATCCAATCGATTATTTGAGGACATTTATGACTGTTTAAAATTCCTCCTCCGGTTAAAAATGCCGCCAACTGTTAATTATGCGCTGTATACGTTTTCATAACATTAAGGGCGTGGAAGCAGCTGACACTCATCGTGAGTATGTCAGTGACAATTAATTTGGTTTAAAAAATTGTAACCATCATGATTCAAATGTTCTAGGAATATGAGAGAACTGGTTAAACATTTTTTATGTGATTCTTGTCAAACATTTATTTTTTTTTTTTTATTCTCCGTCAGCATTTTGGGAACCTACCGTAAGCATAACTTTCGGTACTTCAAACAGTCTGTCACAATTTCAACAATCGCACTTCTTGACACTTGAAGACACACTACATAATGATGCAGTTGTAAAGCGTCTGACTTTATTCATCAACATTTTGCTCCAACTCATCAGTAATGAGTGAAGGTTTCCGACTTCGTTCATCATCGTGCACATTCGCACAACCTTAAAAGCTCTCACCCATTTCCATACTATCGCATCACTCATTCTTTTTTCTCAATAAACTTCACAGATCTCTTGATGAATGTCGGCTGCTTTTATGTCTTTACTGTTACGAAAACTTACTACAACATGTACTTTACAGTTGGCGGCATTTTTAATCAGAGGAGGAATTTTAAACAGTCATAAGCGACCTTAAATACAGCCAAATGGGTCCGTAATGGCGGCTGTGGCTTGCCAAAATATAGTAGTATCTAGCACGCATGCGCTGGACGCTGATCGCAGAGCTACAGCGGTGGGATTCCAAAACGGTACTTACTTATCACGCCTCGTAAGACAAAGTATGTAAATTTTGATCTAAGAGGATTTAATTTTCCCTATACATTTTTATATCATAAAGAAAGATGTAAGCTGCAAAATAAATGTAACTGAAAGAAATAAAAAAATTTAACTTGTTTAAGTATCTTGGAGTAATATTAGATAAAAAGCTAATATGGTATGAACATGAAGTGCATGGAAAAATTAGATATTCAATCAGACAATTTTATTAATTGAGTAATTTTTGCGACCAGATAATATTGAGGAATTTATACTTTGCACTAGTTCAATCATGCATGCAAAAGTGCTACGAAAGTTTTATGAATTAAGTGGAAACATTGAAACTAATAATTATTACTACACAACCAGACGTATAAAAATAGAAATGTATGCAGACTACCAAAGGTGAACAAAAGTATGTTTACAAGTTCATTGCAATATCTTGGTCCAAAGTATTTCAATAACTTGCCAAATGAAATTAAATTTTGGAATAGTAAAAAATTGTTCTCATCAAACGTCATAAAGTAGCTTCTTTCTTTGGATGATATATCTTTTTTTGACCATGTATTGCAGTGAATATTATCCGTAATTTGAAGGAAATCCATTTTCAGTTTTCCTATCTTTGATAATTTGTTAAATCAATTTTTAGTTTAACTGAAGTAGATTATAATTAATTGTTTTTCTGTTTTTGTTTTATTGTAATCTTATAGCTAGTTGTTTACTTACCTTTGTTTACTATCTTTGTTTGATTTATACTTAGTTGTGTTAATGTTGTAAAACTTGATGAATGTGTTTATTCTAGTGTTAATTCATACTAATTGTTTAGTTTATGTTAATTTTGTTTCCTTTTGAATAAAACAGCATATGAAATCTTAATTATCCACGCAGATGCTACAAATGCGGCAAAAGATTTATTCAATATAAAAAAAATATATTTTGATTTTGAAGGACTGGGCTCGGAAAATATTAATTGTAATTTTATTGTTTTGTACTTGTTGCCTGATCGCATTACTTGCACTAAACAACAGCAAGATTCCTTGTTTTTAATTTTGTTTTGTAAAACTCTGAATATAAGGAAAAATAAATTCATTATTCATTAAGAGTAGATGAACGATTACAATTAGGTGGACTGATCCTTAGAAAGCCATTAATAATGGCCCAATTCTTGTGACAGTTTATTTATAATGTTTTAAAACTATTTCATAGAATTTACTAATTTTACTTGTTGGCTTGATACAAGTAAGGAAATAAATAAATTAAATAGATCATTTGGATTTCCAGCATGAATCAAGTTTGTATCAATCGAAGGAGACTAGACAGCTTTTACAAGAATCTATTAAGTCTATGGTACAAAGTACCTACGTAAGAGCAAAAAAAAATACAACATTAAAGTAAGAAAAGAAAAATGAGATATTGAAAAAAAGAAATGTCCCATCACAAAGTTAAATCCATGCTGGCAATCCATGTTTATCCACATATTGTGAAGACAGACCGAAAAACCATGCAAAGACCATATGTCTAAGATTTTTTCAGCTCAGTCATTTGACAGATGAATGAAATGTCATGACCCATTTACACTTGCAAAAATTTCTTCTACTCAATCCTTGCGAGGAATCTAAATTTCCTTTTACAAATTACAAATATTTATGAAAAAAGCACCACATGAGCCATTGGTTTGTGCATGGTGCTGAGAAAAAGAAGTTTCATGTTCACCATCACTATTGCAGGATTGGAGATCAAGTGTTTGCTCTATCCATAAAACCGAGGATATTGTCCAGTTGGTATTGGGTGAAATCCTACCAAAAATTAACTGGAATGCTATACGTAGGCGTGGTTTTCAGAAATGGAGTCGGTTGAGCTGAGGAAGGTTTTGCAAAATGGGTAGTTCTTAACTGCATGAGATCTTATTAAATTCTCCTAGCAACGACTCCTTGTTATGAATTTTAGGAGAAGCTATTTTAAGCAGAGGTGGAAGTTAAGTGATTGGGGTTGGCATGAGGTTTCCTCTTACCAACCTCATAATCTTATTAAGTTTACCATTGGTCTCTTACACACACAGGAGCGCAATATTAAGCAGTGCCCCAGACCTGTGGTACCTTGTGTGTTGACTCTCCATGATGACCCAGTAATATGTTTGAATATATTGGATCTGTTTTGATTTTCAACTCTCAAAAGGCACTGTGGGTGTATATTGTTACCTCATATTTTTATAATTACTCCTAATTGTACAGTTGATTGGAAAAATTTTGCCCCTCATGTAAATTCAGTTTATGGAACTGTCTGGAAGTTAGCAAACCAAATCTGTCATTGCTCTTCAGGTTAGTGAGTAACAGTCTTATATGTCTGCTGAGGGTACTATCATTGATTTTACTATATAAAGAGATACTCCATCCATATGGGAGAGTTGTGGCGAGGCCCCAAAACTGTTTTGAGGCCCCACGCTGCGCTGCGCATAGCCCTATTTCCTCTCTCTCTCGCACGCTCTTCCGTCTCTGTCTCACTTCCCTCCTCTTAACCCACTCTCCCATTCTCCAGACAGCCGCCCCGCCCTCTCCTTCCTCAGGTCCCACACACAAACAACGTCCAGCTTAGATAATTGTTTACGTTATTCCATATGGCCAACGTTTATCCGAGTTCTCTGTTTTTATATTTGCTTGCATCTCTTTCGAATGATAAAGAATACTGTGTTGATACTATTACAGTAAAACTCGGTGTGACATTCATATTGAATAAAGAAATATTTATAACTGAATAAATTAAAACACCATATTGATTTATATGATTAACACACCGTGTATTTATAAATAGACTCACTTGAATAGACCGCCAACTTATCGGCAATGCTGGCGATAATTACTGCTGATTTAAGTAAACATTTTCATATTATTTAGCCCATCTGAAAAATCTTTATTTATTGCATTTTAACCATCGATTAGGTGATTAAATCGACTGTTGTACTCAATCATTAGTTTTTTCATATTCGGTAATTGATTAAAAAATAAATTGTTTTCAAATCCAATCAATGACTCTCCTTTCAATTATGAAATTAATCTGCAAATATTCCAGGAATATATAATATAGTGAAATATTAAAAAACGTGACATTATTTATTTCTTTGACAAAACAAATATTTAAATAGGCCTATGATATTTATATAGAATAATACTGGGAAATATTATCGTGATAGAATATAACTAGACTACTGATTATTTAGATTCAATTTTCATTATTTTAATCAGGTTGTGAAATTATTGTAAATTTTGTTTATGTCCCCCTTTAAAAAATACCGTTTTATAACATTGATTGAATCAGACCATTGTAAAAAGTATGTCTAAGGTGAATATAATTAAAGTTAAAACATCTGTTTTTCATACTATTATTTTACTAGATGTGAAAGTATGGATAAACTTCAATTTATTTATATTTTCAATTTCTCTGGAAAAGACACTCTGGAATTACACTGGTAACACTTCACAAGTAGCGTGACCAGCAATAACATAAGAAATAACTAATTTTAAGTAAACACAATCTAAATAATAACAAAATTAACTATAGCCGCACTCTGTGGCGTTTTTAATTATAACAATTCGAATATGACTTATTTACACAACTGAGAATGAACAGAACAAACAATGCCAAGAACTAACAAAACTATATAAACAAATAACTATTACAAATAAACAATAATATAGTTAAAAAATAATATGTAAATTTGAGTTTTGCGCATATTTTGAACTGTAATAGTATGGTTTCAAATTGAAACAAACATATATATATATATATATATATATATATCGTATTAATGATAAGCATACACTTTCAAATGAGATAAATTAATCCTAAGTAGAAGAACAGAGACCTTTTTTTAATAACCAAACACTTCAACTCTAGATCTGTGGGGAGTAATATAGGCTATACATGTTTAAAAATTATTGTAATTTAATAGTAACAGAATATAAGCAGATATGTGCTTATTTTGTAGTAAAAGTTTGGTGCTATTCGGAATCAGACCAGTGAAAATTCAAGTTATTTTTGGCGGATTGTGATATTTACGGAAATATTTCTATAGCACAGCTTGAGGTCTAAGTTGCATTTTTGAGCGGCCAAGACTGGACAGACTACCTGAGATCGGTATTGCGCGCAACTCGAGTACTGGTTTGGGGCCTTCTTGGGACATCGCAATTAACGCAGGTAGGATTGCGCGCAACTCGTTAACGGCCAGAGAGTGAGGTAGGCCTATTACACGATTTTCGGCAACGCGATTGAAGAACTGAATTCTGTGCGTGTATGTTTTTTTCTTTTTCATTTTATGACTCCACCACTATTTATGAAATCATCAATACAGCAAATATTTTCTCTTTATCTCCATCTCTTTATATCAAATAAAAAGAAAAAATGCCAATCCTGGTATAGACTAAAATAGGTTTACTTTACCTTCCGTCAAACAGTTCACAGCGTGTGATGGTGATAACAACTAAATGTTTCGCCGTGAATACGGACGGCATCTTCAGGTTAAAGAAAACAAATAAGTCCAAGTGGTATGCGTCACAAATTAATTAAAAGTTAACAAACACAGTTCACACAAGAGGAAAACAACGAATATTAAAACTTTCGGTAGGCCTACCACACACATTTCAATGTCCACGGCGTGACCCGGAAGCAGATTTTAATATTGTGGTATTTATGACAAATAGTTCAATTTACTTTTAAACAAAAAGGAATATTCATTTATAATTAAAAATACAGCAATAATTATACAATGCAATATTGACAAGAAGCTTTAATTACTTGATAAAAAATGAATAATGATTTCAATAATATAAAGGGTTAATTCTAGTATTAAATGTGAACTATATGACAGATGATAAGTTAATGAATAATTAAATTGTTATAAATTATTTCTAATACTTCTAATAACACATCCTCAGATGACTTTCCTTTGATAAAACTGAATTGACGTGGATTAAGAAAATTTAACTTCGATAAATAACTATGGAGTCTTTTAATCAGTTTTTTTCAAAAACCTTAGAGAATACAGATAACAATCTCATCAATTATATTTTTCAGTAAATGTACATTAATTTAGTCAGAGCCAGTTAATTTTTTAAAAGCTTAACAATACTCTTAATTTCATTTAAATCTGTTGGAGTTATAAGGAATGAATATGTAAGTCTGGACGGCTAGACTGGATTGTGATAAGGTGATTGTTTATCTTATCAATGAAGAAGGCTCACGCTTAACTTAGCCTTAACTGCTTAACTTAGCCTTAACTTAGCCGTTTGGCAATTCAATTAGCTCAACTATTTTCTTTGAAAACCCACTTGTCAAGTTATTTATTACCTTCCACTGCTCGGATACATCACCTTTACAGTTTTCTAATAATGTTGAATAATAATTGTTTTTTTGTAAAATTGATCACAGTATTTAATTCATTAGTACATTTTGCAAAATAATTTTGAAAAACTGTCATATGGTCTTTTCGTAGAAATTTTATATAATTTTTTACGTCTCTCAAATTTATATAAAATGTTTGGTATGTGCTTATATAAAATGTTGGTGTTATTCAGGGACTTAACAACTTAGCCTTTAACAATTTAGAACTACCACCATTTTTCTTGCTACTTCTAAATATACAATTACTTAAAATATCAATAAACTTACAATACGTAGTATTTACATCATTTTAGAAATTGCATAATGTTTTAACTAAACATCTGTAACACACTGTTATTTACATTGATAAAATAACAAAAAAAATGTCCCTTAACATTTTTCATATTCACAAACCCTTAAGGCCTAAATAAAAGATCGCGATTTCTTTCCGTGCAAGACATAGTACAACAAGGAATAATATCCCACTTTGACCCACTATCAAGGCCAATCGGCGACGTAGACAGCTGCAGTGGCGACAGTCCGCGTCTTAAAAGAAACAAGAGAGAATGAGAGAATTGGAGGGAGTGATTAGTTTCCTTTACTGCTCCCAGGTTGTGCAACCGAACAGTCGAAACTGGAGGCAATTTCGACCTCTTTAACTTGATTGACGACAGGTTGCAGCACGGTCGCTCCCATATTCCGTGCCTCAAAATTTAACATTGGATGGAACTATCTTCTATGTATAGTAAAATCAATGGTACTATGTACCCCAGTGTACCTTTTATGCTAAGGATTTTTACCATTCAAATTCAAATGCATATTTTGTTTTCAAGGAAAAATGTACATATTTACATTTTTCTGTTTTATGATCAAATATTATGTATAACTTTTAGTGTCATATAATTTTCTTGTTCCCAATATCGTACAATTTGTAGAAACAAAATTACAAACTTACGTGCTAATTTATGATAGAACTTACAACATGTTTGAATAAACTTGTAAATTGTTGTGATAGATGTTGTTAAAAAGAAAATTTTTACTAATATCTTGAAAGCAAACTATGATTAACTAACATTAAATCCATTTAGAATAAATAAAACTGTTTTTCAAAATAATTAAATATTTTCTTAGTGGGGTACAATATAACCCTAAATGCCTTTTCTGTAACTTATGTTCTGTTAGCTTCTTCAGCGTCAATTGCTGAGTGGATTGTACAAATATTAAGTATCAGTCTTAAGTTACTCAAATACTGAGGGTTGTTATTGTATTGAACACCATCAAGCAAATATCAACTTAGTAGGTAGCCATGAAATTGAAACAGGACACGTCCTTATGGGGTTTGGATTTAGCTGCCAGATCATCTCTGAGAGCATTAAGTAAGGCTAACGACTGCTGACTCAGTTTTTCTCAAGTCCTTAGTGACATTATGGGCATAAATAGCTTTTCCGGATACTGCGTCTGGGATGTCAGCAGTATATACGTTGAAAAGTAAGGTTGCAAGAACAGAACCCTGAGGAAGACTGGACACCTTCCAGTTGCCAAAAAGAACTTTCCTTACATTCCAAGAAAATTTTAATTAATATTACACGTATCATGACTCTTTAAGAAGGTTACATTGCAATAGATGATGATCCGAAGGCCTTTCTTCTTCCTAACCTTGTTGTAGGCTGAAGTAAAGTATAATTATGCTTGATGTTTTCTTTTTCTTCTTAAACTAATTCTCTACAAATTATGTGAGATCAAATATACCTGGTTGTAACAATTTCATCTAGGCACAATCCAGCTTCATCAGTGAGAATGCCGACAATGAGTGATGTGAATAAATAGTAGAAAATTCTTTTTCGAAGAATATTCTTCATTTCGAGTGAATAAAAACGAAGTAAATTCTACGTGGTAGAAAATACTTCTTTTCATCCAGATGGGGTAGTATTTTCTCCGATTTTGTGTGAATAAAAGGTATAATTTTCTACTCATCTGTAGAATATTCTTTATTTTTATGGAGTGTCGTTTAGGCCAGATTTTACTTCCATATCACTCGGCAACATGGTGATGTTCGTGAGCAGAAGGTATATCGCTAGCGGCGGAAGGTCAGTAGCAAACAGCTACTTTGAATACTCAGCTAATACTACTTTGAAGATCAAAGTATTTATTTTTTAACTAATGAAATTTTAATTGATAGTGATGAGTCACGTGGCGGAGCTAATCCACCCAGAACCAAAATGGAAAATTTTGGTTATTACAGTAGACTGATAATTACAGTACAGCTTAGCTTGTTTGTACTAGTACAGTAGAACGTCGATAATTCGGACGTCAAAAATCCGGACCGTCAATAATCCGGATTTGTATCTACGTATTACTGCACACTGATTGTGTTTCAAATGTAAATTAATTTTTAAACAAATGGATTTTGAAATTTTTTACTTTACATGACTGTTATGACCGGATTTTAATCTGTTCATACATTTAGCTTTTTAAAAATAATATTCCCTGTATTATTCTTGTAGCAAAAAATTAAAACATCGTACCATCTGCCCTAGCTCCATGTTCCTTATCGTCAAGCGGACGATGGCGAAAAGGCACGTAGCGAGAAGACGGGGAGTGGCCGCGGTAGAGGGAGGTGGCGTGATAAAGTTCACACACCTGCTACTGTACGTGGCAACATATCTCGTCCCGCCAGTCGCTTCAGTCCACTGTCCCTGAGCGGTACTATTGTGTGTGCGTTAGTTGACAGTTACGTCAGGTTTTAGGTTAGTTAGTGTAGTTAGGTTTATTTACGTTGTAGTTTTCGAGTGTTCTGTTTGTGATATATACAGGATGCATTCTTTAATTTACTGTTTTACATCTGTGATGGCATCGAGTTTGAAGAAAAAAACACAACTTCTGGACTGTTGAGACCAAGTTGGAAATTTTAGCAAGGTAAAAAAAAGGTGAAAGTAGGGTGTCACTTGCTCAGATTTATAATGTAGGGACTTCCATTATAAGTGACATTAAGGCAAAAAGAGTTCAGCTGGAACAATTTGCATCAAAACTCGATTCTGAAGAGGGTACGCTTAAAAGAAAAACTGCACTTCCAGCAAACAACAAAGCCTTAGGAGATGCAATTTATATCTGGTTCACTCAAAGGAGAAGCTTAGGAGAGCCAATTTCAGGCCCATTGATTTGTGAAAAAGCCTTACAATTTATTGAACAGCTTAATGGACCGAAAGATTTTAAAGCTAGTTCAGGCTGCCTTAAGAACTTCAAAAATAGGCATGGCATTAGAGAGTTAGATGTTCAAAGAGAAAAACTTTCCTCTGATTTAGCGGCTGGAATTGCAAACAAAGAGAAATTTGTTAAAGAAGCACAAAAAAATGGTTACTATAGGGATGATATATACAATGCTGATGAGACTGGGATAAACTGTAGAGCCCTTCCACGAAAGTCGCAGGCATCAAAACGTGAAAAATTTGCTCCTGGTTTTAAAATGAGTAAGGAGAGAATAACGGCTATGGTATGTGCTAATGCTAGTGGAAATCACAAGCTAAGATTATTGTGTATTGGAAAGAGCAAAAATCCACGTCCCTTAAAAAATGTGAAAACCCTTCCTGTGGCCTACAAAAATCAAAAAAGTGCTTGGATGGATTCAACCATTTTTCTGAACTGGTTTAAAGAAGAATTTATCCCTAGTGTGAAAACATTCCGTAAGGAGAAAAATAAAACTGGTAAAGTTCTGTTGATCATTGACAAAGCTCCTACACACCCACCTGTTGAGGTATTAAATGAAATCGACAAGAATTTTGAAGTGCAATTTCTCCCACCTAACGTCACTGCAACTTTACAGCCAATGGACCAGGGAGTGATCGAGAAGATGAAAAGAAGTTACAGAAAACAACTCCTCCGTTGCCTTTTATTGGCCAAAAAGGATGAGGCGAGTGTCATCAGGTTTATAAAGAAGGTGAACCTTAATGACTGCATTTACATGCTTGCTGATGCATGGGAAAGCCTCATAGAAACGAATTTACAAAGAGCCTGGAGAAAGTTATGGCCTTACGAAGAAGAAAAAGATGATAAAGAGGAAGAAGGAGATATTGATGGTGCTGTGAATGAAATAAGAGAAATATGCAGCACACTTCCGGGATTTGAACAATGCGACAAAGATGACGCCATGGAGTGGTTGGCTGTTGATAGCAACGATCCTGGATACCAGATTTTGACCGACCAAGAAATAGCTGACATGTTAAATGAAGGTATGTAGCATTCCTTAAACATACAGTACATCCAACTTATTTTTACCTCTGTATTAGTCAAACGCCTGAGCTTATCCTGGTTTCATACTGACGTAATTATTAAATTTTCTGTTATAAAATATTACAGTACACTGTACTGTACAGTACCTATGGTTTTTTGCCAACATTCTGATTGATAATCTTTTGTACGTAACATACTGTGTAAAGGCAGGAAAAGAAAGCATTTATTTTTGGTTGTTTAAGCAATTTCTTTCAGAGGAAACAGAAACAATGGAATCTGACAGTAATGACCCAGAATATGAGACAGAAGAAACAGGACCAACTCATTCTGAAGCGTTTGTAGCAGCGGAGACACTGATGTCATGGCTAGAGAAACAAAACGAGAGCTCACCCACTTAGCTGATTCTTTTAAAACGAATTAAGGACATAGCTGCAAAAAAACGAACCACTACTGCAGTTAAAAAACCTATTACACATTTTTTTAAAAGCTCAAATAGTGTTTGATGTTTTTACTGTACACATGTTGCTACTAACAAATTACAATACAGTGTTTGAAAATAAAAGTGGTTTTTGATTAATTTCACATCTAAACCCTTTATTGTATAAGAGAAAATATACAAGTATTTGTGTACTTTAATCGTGTATACTGGCCTTTTTTAAGGTAATTTCGATAATGAGGATAATTTGATGATCCGGATGAGGTCCGATCCCAATTAATCCGGATTATTGACGTTCTACTGTATTGATTTTTGATATTTCGTTGTAATAGAATTTTCAGATTTTCAGAACTATACTAATAACAATGTTGTTTGTGAAAGTAAGTTTTGTTTTTAATTGGCCCTATACATAGTCCACGAAAGGCTAATTATCACCGAATACAGATAAACATATTGTACATAACATACATAGACATATATACGCTCACCTACATGGTTCACTCTCATGTGCATAAACGCCTCACAAACCTAACGTGTATATATATATATTTTTTTTTTATTTATTTTGGGTAAGGATTAAGTTAGAGGTTTTAATTTATTGGAAAAATTTCATATTAAAAAAGATCGTCTATGCTTGTAGTTGCATCTGTTGATTGCTTTTTAAATTTGCCAACAAATTCTTCTTTGTTTCTATTTAGATCTGTTGTAATTGCATTTGCTGCAATAACACAGCTCGCTGGATTTGTGTGGTAGACATCCTTTGTTTCCACTGTTTCGTACTCCAATAGCCGCTTACTTCCTTTTCTTAAAGCTGTTTTTGGCTTTATTGAGGATGTTTGTGCGTTTGGCGCCATTTCTGTTATAGAATGTCGTACTTCGTCCACTTCCACGTGGCCTATGTCACTTGAAGAGGCAGAGTTTTTATTTCCATATACATTAACACTTCTGGGATCTTCGTAAACACTGGATTTTCTTTGTGATGGAGTAGTGCCAGAAAGTCTTTTTCCCATCAGTAAGCTTGATTTTTTTAATACCAGTAATATTTTTATCGGTATTTTTCTTAATTTTTGTCTTCATATTACTAAACATTTTCAATAAATGTGCCGTATTGGTAGTTTTCCTACAGTTTGCGAATTCTTATGCACGAAAAAACATGTATTAACCATAATTAATTCTTTTATCAGAGGTAAAAACCTCTGTCATATCTTTTTGATGTGAATTTATACCCTCGCATCGCACTACGTACTGGGTGGTCCCCTATCACAGCCCTCATTGTCGTATAATTTCTTCCCCCCCCCCCCTAAGTTACTACGATACCACCAAGTGTAGAGACCTTTCTCGTTGTAAAGGTTGCCATGAAATGACTGGGGACACCTTGAGTCAATACCACTGTACGTGTATCTGTGGGCGGGTGGGTCAATACCACTGTACGTGTATGGGCGGGTGGGAGGGTGGGTCAATACCACTGTACCTGTATGGGTGGGCGGGTGGGTCAATACCACTGTACGTGTATGGGCGGTGCTAAACAGCATGGCTGGCACTACACAAAGTAATGAAATGAATGGGGGGGGGGGGGGTGAAGGACGTGTGAACAGGTGGTAGCCGACCTCAACACAGCCGTCAGTGTCCTCCCGTCGTTATGCCCTCACCGTCGTAAGTTGTTTCCACTAAAGTTACTACGATACCACCAAGTGTAGAGACCTTTCTCGTCGTAAAGAGTAGCTTGAAATGACTGGGACACATTGAGTGCAAAGGACGTGTTGTGACAGGTGGGCCAATACCACCGTAGTGTCTGGGAGGGGGTTGTTTCAATTACTACGTACACCATGAGAGACCTTTCTCGTCGTAAAGGTACTTGAAATGATGGGCTGGCGGGGGGGACATAATGAACAGGGGCGCCGACCTCAATACGTAGTGTATGCCGGTTTGCTCACTTCCAGTTGTTTGGTAAAGTTATCGATACCACTGTACAGTGTAAGGGCGGGCGGGTGGGTCAATACATTGTACGTGTTATGGGCGGGCGGGTGGGTCAATACCACTGTACCTGTATGGGTGGGGCGGGTGGGTCAATACTACTGTACGTGTATGGGCGGTGCTAAACAGCATGGCTGGCACTACTCAAAGTAATGAAATGAATGGGGGGGGGGGTGAAGGACGTGTGAACAGGTGGTAGCCGACCTCAACACAGCCGTCAGTGTCCTGCCGTCGTTTGCCCTCACCGTCGTAAGTTGTTTCCACTAAAGTTACTACGATACCACCAAGTGTAGAGACCTTTCTCGTTGTAAAGGTTGCCATGAAATGACTGGGGACACCTTGAGTGGGTGAAGGACATGTGAACAGGTGGTAGCCGACCTCAACACAGCCGTCAGTGTCCTGCCGTCGTTTGCCCTCACCGTCGTAAGTTGTTTCCATTAAAGTTACTACGATACCACCAAGTGTAGAGACCTTTCTCGTCGTAAAGAGTACCTTGAAACGACTGGGGACACCTTGAGTGGGTGAAGGACATGTGAACAGGTGGTAGCCGACCTCAACACAGCCGTCAGTGTCCTGTCGTCGTTATGCCCTCACTGTCGTAAGTTGTTTCTATTCTACCATGACACTAATGCATAATCTTTAGGAATTTAGGTTTCAAATACAATATCTAGAAACATCTTGTTATATTAATACAGATTGGAAACAATACAGTGTCGCAATAAACAGTAATATGTAACAGTGGTTATAGTATTTGAGTAAACAACGTTATTGTGTAAGTAGAGAAATTTGTGTTGTGTGTATTCTATTAGTGTGGGTGGTACAATGTTAATATTATCATTTTTATATGCATACATAACTAAATAGCATACATCACCTAAAAGTATTTTGATATCGAACATTATTTTAACTGGAAGTAAAACCGGAAAACCATGTTTTCGTTTAAATTATATAATTTTTTTAAAGAAATAAAGTTTGAGTTAGTTTTAATAACACGTAAATTATACAGAAGGAAATATGATAATAATAAATAACAATTATGTAATCTGAACTGTAAATAAGTTTGTGTTTTACTTGATTACGTTATCAACAGTTAGTCTTCCGTGTCTGAAAACGCATTTCTTAAAAACTAATTTGTGTATACTAAAACAGAAAATCTGAAATCTTATTAGACGGTCAAAATACCTCAACTTCTTAATTCTTTCTCCTTGTAATATAAATATGAGGCCTTAATTTAATCAAAATTATGTTTTCTGATGAAGAATTCTAACCCACTAATGTTCATATCTACAATACCAGGACCCGTGGTCCCTACTATCACATTCTTGGCATATCGTAGGTTTCCTGTGTCAGTAGTGATGGGTAAAAAGGCTCTTTTACAGGATCCGGTTCATTCGCCCAGACCGGCTCATTGACGACACAGATCATTTTAACTTCTTCTTTCTCCAAACAGCTCACTCCTCTCCACATTTACAGCGTTGTCTGATGATTCAATCACAGCTTATTGCAATTTTGACTCCAATTCCAGTTCTTTATTGAATTTATCCTTTTTTTCAATCAGCTAACTGACTATTTTCACGCTAACCACCTTATTTTCATGTTATTGATAATGATGTATTCAATTTTTCTTTTATTCTATACGCTGGTATACAATTTTATTTACTTTTATAATACACTATTTTGTTTTTAGTTATATTTTATTTAGGAATTGTACTGAATTTGTATTTCTTATTTAAAAATTTTCTTTATTATGAATTTATTATTATTTATTTTTCATTCCAGTGGCCAAATTAGTTAAAATCTTTATATAAACTACTTTGTTGTACTGTTTTAATCATGGTAGTAATAATGCAATTTTTATGTGTATTAATATGCAACATTATTTTGGATCTTGATAAATAGTATCTGACAGCAAAACATAAGTGCCAAATTTGTAGTTAGTGTAATCTGGCATTTAATTATTTGCTTGGTAATGGCAAGTAAGAAATGTTTTTAATTAGTAGCACAATGCTTTGAGTACTTTCCTCCTTCAGCTCAATATTCGGTTCAACCAGATCTATAGTGAGCCGTGATAGAAACTATGAAAAGGTCAAAAGGTGAAGATTGTCTTATTTTACCAGGTGAAGTTAGGGCTAAGAAGCCCTCGTCTCTAACACTTAACTTGGGGGCCAACGGCTTTACGCTATGCTGTCGTTTTCAGCTCCAGTTGAACCGGCTCATTTTAATTTCGGCTCACGACTCATTCAATCATCTCATGAGCCGGTTCGTTCGTGAGCCGCCCATCACTATTATATTCCTTCTAATAGATAGGAATCCACAAGTAGATACTCCATCTAATAGGTACATTTGTGCAACTCATTTTGATTAGTTATTGAGGTCTGCTATTAGGCTGGTTTACACTACATTTAAATTTCATGGGACTAGCGCTCCACAACTGGACCCTAAAACAGCTGATAGTTAGAGACAAAATATTTAGATTTTAATTAGAAATCTATCCGTGTTGTTAAAAAATCAATGGTTTTAACAAGTTTCCGTGTGATTTGTAGATGTAGCTAGCTAGCTACCGGTATTATCCGACTTACGGTTGATGGCATGCGAATAGCGTGTGCCCGACTGATTGTTAATGGCTTAAATGATAAAATAATTACCAGTTTTACCAAAATAATTAAATTTGTTCTAACCATAGTTAAAACATTTCTCCATAATTGATTGATGGATTATGTTTTTTACGGAACTGTACCTCGCAGCTCACTGCCACTGGAGGAGAACAGTGGTGGGAGAAGTAAACATTCTCTCTCCTCTACACACAATTTAGTTTGTTTATGAATAGTCAGCAGTTAATTAACTATCAAATCAGCTGATTCGCCTGCGTTACGTCACTGTCACTGCCATCTACATCGTGATGACTACCGTTTGTTGTTCTTGTTACCGTGGTTTATACCACTTTTAGTTTTCAACTTCCGTTCGCTACTATATCGGTTATGCGATCATTTTTCACTGACCCAAGCGTTTTGTAATTGAAAACAGAGCCAGGTTGTCCATGAAATGAATCGGTCTTGACATCTCGAAAAAAGGAGAAATAATTGTATTTGTCCACCCATACTTATTTTATGAGTAAAACAAATCAATAATCGCAGCTTTAAGGAACTTGTTAATTTTAATTAATGAACTTGTAGTTACTCGAGAAAGGATAAGAAAAAATGTCTAACTTCTTTAGGAGAAACCTGTTTCGAAATTATCGTCACTTGAAATTGCGAAATAAGTACAGGAGATGTTTCCTTTTAAGGCATCTCATCTTTAGTGCTTTCCTGGCCTTTAACTTAAACCACACCAAGAGATCGAGTGTTGTTCGAATCAAAGGCAGTTTGTATTTATGGTGTGTCTCAATTACTGTACGTAGTTCGAGTGGTGTTTTCTGTTCAGTTGACATTATTTTGTTATCATTTCCCTAAATATTTAAATTTTTTTCAGTGTTATGATTGGTTTTTACCCATTCAAAGAGGCTTTCAGTAAAACAATAAGTTAACAAGTCTTAGAGTTATATTCTTTGGTACATTTAAGATATAAATGTTTTAGGCGTAAGAACATTTATACCACCGCGCGTTTATGGGTGGTTGGGCGGGTCATCGTGTTGATTTACTGACTATTTTTCAAATTATACTTATCTTCTTTATCAACAACGAGGTGGCATTCATAACATTACAACCTACCTACAGACATTGAAGAGACAACGCGTAATATTCAACAATGATTTCTCTCAGGTAGTCTCGCCTTTTTGGTTTTATATCCCATCAGGGCAACGTTAATGCTTTACAACACTTACAACGATTTGTAAGAATTCCAATTTTTACATTGTTCGAAAGAGTGTTAACGTTACTGAGAATACACTTAAGAGAATTTTAATTATTCTTTGGTATTTTTCATAAAAAACGTAAATTCAACTGTGTAAAAATTATAATTTTCCGGCAAATCTTAAGTCGTAGTGTCACAAGTCCAATAATTATCTCCGCAGACCCAAGTAACATAATTATACCGTTCAGCCTTTGTCCAAGAGTGAGTCACGCGTGCGATAATGTGTTAACAAAATGTGAAGGTTAGCACGTGATCTAGTCCAGGTCGACTTTCTATGTAAACAATCTTTACACTAGGCGCTAGGAAGGCTCAACTGTACTTTTTATTCATTGAATGTCCCGACTTGACATGAACGTATGCTTGTTGGCTGGGGACATCACGAGTATTATCCAAATATTATCTGAGCTTGTTTACATGTTATCAGTTATTCATCCAGCACCCACCTCTACCCTCGAAACTCGATCCTCACAGTTGTTGTTTCGTGGTGGATATTCGAGATGAGCATCTCGTTAGTCATAGTAATGTCGTAATCTGTTGCCATTTATCTGTTGACTTGAAGTGACTATAGTAATTTCAAGTAATACTCTCTCGTTTGATGAAGTAGTGAAGTCTTGTACTGACCATAAAGGAATGTTTTATTTAAGAGTCTGCAGAGGTTGTCGGCCATGATGTTTTTAATCTCATAAGAACAATGTTATTTGCGAATCCATATTTTTTGTTGTTTATTGACCAAGAGTTGTTTACGAGGTGACATTTTAAACGTTATCATATTGCGCATTAGGTTTACTTTTGATATTTTGAATACAAACGTCTGGTTTTGAAAAATAGGTGAAAATAAAAACTTCAAACTATATTTTTTATATTTGTTCTATAAAACCAATTGGAAAATTGCAGAGCAATTCCAACCCGCAATTTCATTCTTGATTAAATGCAATTTGTTTGGAAAACATCTGTTTCAAAATCTATATATATTATAATTTCTAAAGTACTTTTTTTTGTCGGTACGCCATAACTTCCTTAATTCTTATCAATTTTCATAAATGAGGTGTCATTTTAAAGCATTTTTTACCCACTACTTGATGAAAATATACAAATCTCTCATTTTCCAATAGTTTTTTGGAAAAACGACCTATTATATCATTCTGCAAGTAATTTAAACTTGAAATGTTTATTTACATTATTCGATCAGCTGTAACATGTGAATTAAATAAATCAAAACAAACCCAGGGTGCGCTCTTTCAGTGACATCTATATATGTGTCAAAGAAACCCACCAACAAACAATCACCGATGTCCACATAATCACATCAAACATAGTGTAGAGGTACTTTGAATTTGTATATATGCTGTTAATTTGTAAATAACTTAACCTAACATTTATAAAATAAATTATATTAAATTTAAACTCACATATTTTATTTCTTCTTTAATCCATATTTACATTAGGTTAAATTGCACTCTAACTATGCGTTACTAACTATACTGTGTGCACTTTAATTAAGAGGGATTTAAAGAGAATACAGTGCGAATGCTTCGCACGGGTCGGCTAGTAACTGTTTAATTTGGGTACACGTGATCGTATGTCTGGTTCAAAATGAAACATTGTTCTTATGGGATTAAAACCAACATGGCCGACAGCCTCTGCAGACTCTTAAGGAAACCACGTCCATCATCTATAAAAGTATACACGACAATTATTCACTTGTATATTTTCTTTCTTTTTTCGATGTGATATACGTCAAGATTTAACAATATATATATATATATATATATATATATATATATATATATATATACACAGGGTGTCTTAAAAGTCCCCCCCTATTAACTTTCTTATGAATACAGATAAAGTAATTTACTTCTGGGAATGTTTATATGACCAACTAAGGAGTTTTTTATGTATGCAAATTTTTACACCCCCTCTCAAAAGGGGGTAGTTTGGGGATAAGTCAAAATTTTTAAATAGAAACCCCTATCAAATGACACATCATTTTAAAGGTAATATTAAAAGAAAAAGAATGGCGGAAACTAGAGGTCTCTAACATTAGTCTATCAAATTTGGTGGCAGTTTAAAGTTGGAATTATTTCATAAAACCCCCTAAGTAATTTTAGAACGGGAAAAATGGTCAAAATGCTGAACTCTCATCTCAATTTCACTCAGATGAGATGCTCGAAATGGCTGCCATGAACTTCTTGACAGTAAAAAAGCCTGGATTGAAAACCACGTCTCACATTTTGTAAGATTTCAGGCGTGATAAGGTGGCAGGCCTCTTCGATTCTTGTCCTTAATTCATCGAGGTTTGCGGGCTTTGTGTCGTAAACTTTATT